>CM034152.1:636421799-636504833 GCA_019776745.2 Taxus chinensis | reverse complement strand
GATTAACTTTCAAAAACCCTATTTTAGTTAATCACTTGATATACTTTGTATTGTGGGGGTGTGGTTATTGTTAGTACTTGTATTGTAGTGGGTTCTTGAACTATTATTATGGGGGTTTCTTATTGTGGTGGGAGGGGTGGTGTTTCATTATTTATTTCTACCGTTACTCTCTACGAATTATAGTCCTTCAAATCTTCCATGACATCCATTGCAGGACAAGTATGGTGACAATGGTTAAATGATCCACATGTTTTGTAGTACATGAGTTTATTTGTATGTGGGGATGCCTCCATTAGTGAACACATGTCATGTGTATGTTTATCATATAATCTACATATACCACATCAATTCCTTTCAGTCATGGATATGTTGCTAGCATTTTCTTATTCTAAAGATTGTTCTCTTATTGCTACATCTCTTTTTGATCTTTCCAGGTGTGGACATTCTAACTCTCTAGGTACTTCTCTAGAACATATTATTTACCAAATGATTGGTCTTGGAGTTTTCCTAGGAGGTGAATTATTTCTTAGATCCTCTTTCCTTTGAATCTCTTGTTGTAATTTCAATTTAACCAATTCTAGTCGTAACCATTCCAATTCACTTTTAATAAATTTTCTCCTTCTCTTCTCCTTAATTTTTCTTCCAATCATGTGGCCATCTATAATACATATGAAAAAGTTTTTTGAAATGTCTTGTCATCTAATGAATCTCTTATGAAAGGTAATAGACCTAAGATAAAACCAATAAATTATGTATTTATCTATTATAGTTTCTTCAAATCTTATTGCCACATTCTTTAACATACAATAAAAATCATTTACCATTTCTCCTTATTTTTGAATCAGATCTCTCAGTTTCCTGAAACTTTCTATAGGTGCCTCGGGATAATGAAAATATGCCTTAAATTATTTTGTATTGCATCTCAATATTTGGTGTGTTGATGGATTTTTCTTCATGTACCACATTAAAGTATCATCTCTTAATGTTCCCACAAATTCATATAGCTTGGTTGTAGGATATGTGATGTTATTTCTTTTCCATAATGAGTATAGAATGAACAAATGTTCCTCTACATCCTTTGTATCATTTCTAAACATTGGCAACTTGATTTTATGGGCCATTATTCTAATTAATTGAGGATTTTATTGACTTTGGGGTCAGCACATGGTGTTGTGTCCCACTTCTTGTCCCAAAAATGTGAGTAGGGAAGGCGGAGGGGCGGTATCCAAGGTGGGTTCGCGTGAACACCCTGTTCACGTGAACACGGTTCAGGTGAAGTGACACGTAGGCCATTATCTTGCCACGTGTCGCATTTAATGGGGTTCACCGCGAACCACAATTCACACGAATGTTGTTCATGCACGAACCCCCCTGTTTATATATTGGAGGCGCTGCGGAGGAATTCATTTTCCTCCGCCCCGCCTCCTTCGCGCGAAGATTGTTGAGCCCACCACCGACCCAGACAGACCAGAGCTGAGATCCCACCACACCAACTAGAGAGCCCAGCAACGATGCCCAATAATGACATGCCCACCAACGATGAGCCCACCAGTGATGAGGGACTAGGTATGTTAGCCATTTCGATACAGTGGGTGAAAAAAAATTGATACCCATTTTTAGCAAAATCGTAGCCATTTCAATACCATTTTTTGCAAAACCCTAGCTCGTTTTTTTGTAAAACCCCATTTAAATTAGAATAAATTTTTTTTGTTTATCCATTTATGGGGTTTGAAGAACCAGATTTTCTAGTGTAATATTTTATTAAATTTACCTTCTGTAGAATAATGGTGCTCTGCCTTCTATAGAATAATGGTTCTCTAAAGACTGTAATTTCCTCTCTAATGATATATTAAATTTAAAATATACCTTCTATGGAATAATGGTGCTCTGAAGACTATAATTTATGCTCTAATGATATATTAAATTTAAAATATACCTTCTGTTTTTCCCCATAAGGAAACATTTCAAATGTTTTTCATCGTGAAAAATCACATGAACATATCTAAGTTTTAGTTCCTTGTTTTGAGATAGTTTCTATCATCTTTTCCATGGGTTTCACTACTCCAACTGAGATTATAACATCCTCTTGATCATCCATTGATTCATCTTTCTGGAATCTGGCATCAATTTGTTCTAATCTTTTGAGCAGTTCATCCCCATAATGTTGTCCGAGTCCATTAGTCCTCATAGTTCTTCTTCCCTAGATCAAATGGACTCCCCTTTGGGCCATTTTATATTCTGCTCTGCTACTGAACTGATGTAGATAATTCCTATTCTACAAGAGAGAGAAACATTGTTTTTAACAAATATGGCAGTCAGTTGTAACTCTTGGACAAAGGGGAAACAACCAGGACCTAGTACAAAACCAACACAGAAAAATTCCTCAAAATAAGAGATATATATTAAAAATCTTGTTACCATTCTAAGAAACAGATCCCCCCCCCAATTCCATAGATACAGTCTCCTATATATCTGTCTTTCACCTCCAAAAACAAAAAATAAACTCCCATTACAACATATGCATTTATTACAATCCCTAGGAAAATGGGGCAGTACTAAAAAACTAATATTTTACAAAAAATAAGCTCTTTTTTAGCATTTCAATACTAATCGCTTAATCCTTCACGCCATCTCTAAGTTGTAATCCAATAAAGCTCATGATATGGAGAACCTCAAAGCTCGATTTTTTAAACATAGTGCATACATGTTTAACTACACGACGATTTGTGGCTTTCCACCTTTTTGGACCTCCTATATCATACATCCCATCTACAAGAGTAAAGACATGAATGATACTAATTACCACAATATCATCGTTGGACACACCTTGGCCAAGATCTTTGCCACAAGTCTGGACATTAATATCACCACATGGACATAGACTAAGAGGTTGAGAGCCAAAGAGCAAGCAGGTTTCAAAAGGGACCACCATACTAGTGATTGTATCTTTGCTTTGGCTGCTATAATTGAGGAAGCTAAAGAAATAATTGTGAATTATATTGTTGTTTTGTAGACTTCTACAAGGTATTTAATATAGTTCCTCATATCTTGTTAGTTAAAAGGCTTAAGGCTTGGGATCTTCCACCCTTGACAGTTTCACTTGTGATGATACCTTATGAGACCGTTGTTGATACGGTACAAATGAGAGATGGTGATATAAAGGATGTCATATATATTAAACAAGGCTGCCCACTCTCTTTGAAACTTTTTGGCCATTACATTAATGAGCTCTAGTAGAAATAAATACATTATATATAACAAATGATTGCTTATTCTTTGGAGCCTCTAACACAATTCTTCAATAAACGTAATCATTTAATTTTAATAAAGTATATAGTGTCAATAAACATAATCAAACAATGTCATCAGTGAGTAAAACACAAAACATATATGGTATAAAATATGTATCACAATGCATAAGTCAGTACAAGGCATCATGCAAGTGAATCTTGATTTTCCAATGAATAAGAGTGTGAAAAATATGTGGCTTGTTAAAATATCAATGTGATATTACCCCACTAAAGGCATGCCCACAATTGTAGAAGAGGATTCCCCTAGGTATAATACATGTATAAATAAAGATAGAGGAAAACTTTCAAATGTGATAGATTTTCCATTTACGTCATAAACATTCTCATTTATATTTTTCATGCAATCTTACACAAATTAATCTTCTTATAATCCAGTTTGTTGTATGTTCCTTGCATAAATATCTCTTTTCTCAGATATATCATGTCACTAAATATCCTTCCTCAAATACCTTTTTCCTTCTTGTTACATTTGTTTCTTCCTTATACTTTTCATTACTTTCATGTACCTTCATCCTTCTTTCATATTGTACATGAGGGACGTTCTTTGTAGTTAATAAGAAATAAAGACATAACTCTTGATTAAGCTATATATACATGTCACCCCTATGTACATTGTATTCTAATTTTACATTTTCTATCAAAGGTTCAATATATAAATTGTTGACCATTTGGATAATGTTTCATTTTTTGGTGTGTGTTCTATATTATAGAGGTCTCTTTCCTAATAATTCTCCATTTCTACATTGTATAAGAGCATGCCTCCATAGGAAGACATTTTTAATTTTTGGAGTTTCAAAGAGTTAAATATTTCCACACAAATTCCTAAGACCGTAACCATATTTTTTGAGCCCATCCACCTTTTGGGTTTTCCAAATTATCCAAAATTAAAAATTTAGGGTCTTTTTTATTTTCATTTCAAAAAAATATTTAAAGGGTCACCATGTATTTTTCTTGAAAATTATTTGAAAATTTGACATATGCAAATTTACCCCAATGAGGCATCTATGTGTGGTATGTGTGGTATAATTTTAAGGAGTTGGGACATGTTAAGGGGTTAATTTGGTGATGGAAATATTCACCAAACCCCTTTTTATGACCCCTTGATGAACTCACTAATTTGATGAAAAAGGTTTACAATTTGACCCTAATTTTAGTTTACCAATTATCATTAAATAGAAACATTTGAGATATTTTTTTATATAAAAAATTGGATTAGTAAAATTTCTAAATAAAAATATATGACCTCTGTAACATAGGCCATCACATCATTATCCCTTTCTTGAAAAGAACTCAACTTTGACAAGTTGTTTTCATTAAACTTTTTTCATTTTTAGTTGGTAATATTCTTTAATTCTCACTTTTAAATCCAAGTGATATCTTTTTGTTTTAATCCTTCCTACCATACTATATACTTTTTGTAACGTTTAAATCCAAGTGATATCTTTTTGTTTTAATTCTTGTTCTATTATCATTGCAAGAATTATTGATAAGATATTTTTTCTTTTTCCTTATTAATTGATGCTCATGGTCATCTTTACTCTTTGGTAGTGTAATATACTTGACTAACATCAAGTTATCTACCTCATGTCCATATGTCTCTACACCTATATAAGGGAAATTGGGATTACACCATTTCTCATTGATATGATAACCTTATTTTTCATATTTTTGAGTTTAATATTTTGTGTATTGGTTACTTCAACATTAGACTTGTTGTGTTTCCCCACTTCGTAGGCATGTATTTTTTAAATCATTATTTCTTACATAAGGTGCTTAGTGGTTGATTGGGGTGTATTAGATAATGGTATAATTTTTTATGGTCTTAGTCATGGCACAAAACATGAATGGACTATCATTTCTAGGAAATATATACACCATGTCACTAAGAAAGTATTTTAAACATATACCTACATAATAGAAGGCACACTATTCATATCATGAGATTATAATTTGAGTTGTAGACATGGCCTCTAATTTTTTGCAAAACATTTTTGGCCCCAATATTATGTCTAACATAAATTGACTTAAATTTTTTATTGAAAATATTGAATTCTATAATTTGTGTGTTAGAATAAGTATGATCCTTAGTATCAATTCCGTTTACTAAGAGAAACATGATATTACATATTAACAATTATACCATTTTGTTGAATATTTTTTCTTTAAAGGAAGTCGTATTGATAAAATGAAATGGTATTTCGAATCCGCTCAATGTGTTGACAATATATTAGAAATATGTCATCTTGTCATCACTTTGTAAAGTAGTTTCATTCAAAGTTTATAGAGAATATTCTTGTATACAATTTAGCTCATTCAATCTAATCCTACATGAAAATTTTGGTCTAGGTATTCCTAAGTTGATATATGATATCATAGCCTTTTAGGTTATTATGTAGTTTCCTAATTACGTGCACCAAAATTTATTGTGTGATGTTGTGTAGGAACTCAACGATATGTGCAATATGTTTCTTGCATTTGATTTCTATGGGAAATTTTGTAATTTATGTGATTTGTAATTTATGTAATGTATGTGATTTTGTAATTTATTTGATTTTGTAATTTATTTTCTATATTAGTTGCATTGAAGCTTGAAAATTTCATATTTCTGTTTTCATTAATATAGGAGAATATCTTAGGAATTTTTTAAAATTAAAAGTACTATTAATTGAATTTTACTTTCATTTTTTTTACAGTCATGGCTTCTTTGACTCCTAATTTGTTTGAGAGGACCGATTTAGAGATTGTAAAATTGCAATCTATTCTCCAAAATCCAACTACAGTTGGGTAGTATAAAGCCCATTGTGAAAAAATACTAGTTGATCTTCGTAGAATAGAGACAAGTTTGAAAACATATAATCCATTTGATTCTGAGTCAATAAAAAAATTTATGGATTCACTAAAATCAAGTGTCTCAGGAGATGTAGGTTATAATGAGATTACATCATGGCTTTCTAATAAGGAAGTCGTTAATAGGTCTTGTTGGAGTTTTTATGCAGACAAACAGAAAATAAGGGCATATTATGTAAACAAATGTTCATGTCCCATATGTGCCCCTTTGATTTATCCTAGATTTGTGGCCTCTCAAGGCCAATTTCTGAATAATGACCAATTACCGTTATACTTCATAATGATGTTACATGTTGAGGTTCACTTAAACCTAAAGGTGAACTATTTAGACATCCCTAGTTATTTGGGGCAGGGGCATGGCCGTATTAGCCACATGTAGGCATATAGAAAGGAGGGAGCTCCTGCAGTTGTTGACGCGCGACAACTTGTACCAAGGGCACAACCATTCTTATCAGGCTTTCAGGATGTCGCAACACCTGTTGTTATGACTACACATGAGGTTGCTATCGAGGGTCTTGCTGGCATTTCTCACGAGACCCAATTGATCTCTTATGACTGTGTGGGTCAGTACCTTCAGAGACGCGATACTAGCAGTGGAGGTGCTAGTAGCACCAATGATGTACGCAGTGAGGTATACGCTCATGCATCTTTGATTTCCCCAGATGACTTTGAACTAGTTACAGATCCCGCTCAAGCACGCCGGCTAGGACGCATCATGGCTGCTGACTTGTTGCGTGCATATGAGGTGATTTCACGGCATTGCAACATTCCACTATCAAGGGTTTTATATTTTATAGAGCAGAGTGGGAGTGTATCTTCTAGTTAGGGTACTACTGCCACTACTACAGATAGACTTCCTATTGTTGGGATCATCACACCTGATGTTCAGCACATTTTTGTTCCGGTGTGTGAAAATTAAACCTTTAATATAATTAAAATTTATTTTAATTGATCATTACTTTACAATTTATTAATATTAAAATTAAACATGTACTTCTGTGTTTAGGCTTCTGCTCCAGTGTGTGGAGCTTCACAGCCCACACCATCTACCCGTGTCACATACACACAGCTCTTGACTGAGCACAACATGGATCTCGATGTTCCGGGTCTGAGTCAACTTGGCTCAGTTGGTGACATATTTTCTGGTGTTGAGGTCATGGATGACAATCCCATACATTTGGAGACGCGTTCCGCAGAGGTATAAATACATGTGTTTTAATAGAATTACTATTTAATCTAAATTGAAATGTTAGAAATTAATGAACTTTATTCAAAAAACTTATTTATCAACTTCTTACATTTTATTTATTTTGTTTCACAGGGATCTACGGGACAAAGATCTACACATAGCATAGATACTCCCAACATCCGCCCAGGGACAGATATTGAGGTAATCAATTGTACATATTTGTTATATGATATATTGAATTAATCAATAAATTGTTGTAGAATTTTGCTTATATATTTTAATATATGGTACATGCTATATATAGTTTATGACATGTATATTCCTTTTTTTAACATGCAGGGTGCAGCAGAGCGTAGTGAGGGGTCTGGCACTCGCCCTAGTGCACATAGGAGACTTCAGTGATATTTTATAGATTTCAAACATTTTAGACATACTTTTAGAGATTTTAGACATGTATATATACTCATACTCATTCTAGACATGATTATTATATTTTTGATATATGTCTTAGACACGTGTATTATTAATATATTTTGATATATGTCTTAGACACGTGTATTTACAATTATGGATGTGAATATAAGACACCCCCTTATCTTTCATTTTTGTCTCTTGATGATATCATAATAGTTATATAATGATAGATAAGATATTAAATACCCTTCATTTTTGTGATATAACACTATAAACTTCGTTAAAATTCTATATTGAATCATTTTCAATGCTTAGGTAATTTAGTAATACTTTATGTTACATTAAACATTCCATGGTATAATGGCTTATGTTACTATTTGAATCATATATGATGAAAGTTTAAGTTCAATAGATCATTCAATTAACAACTTGAAATAAGACTCCTAATGACCATAGATTGTAATAGATCATTTTTGGGGGTTATTTTGGGCAATAGATCATTTTTTACACATCCTTTCTATTTTAAAGTCATCTCACACCCATTTTTGACACATAAAATTATGAATAAATCTACATATATTTTTGTTTATGTAGGAATAAAATGTCATATAGGTCATGTGAACCACTTAGAGTCTTGCAAACAAATAATACAACATCATGAATTGCATTTTACATTAAAATATATTGCAAATCATATAATATCTTTGCAATTGGAAGGATTTTGTTTCTTAGAAACTTAGAAAAGGGAAATTCATCCATTTTCTCCTTAGAGAACCATTTAAATTTTCTTGGTAATTGATCCTTGTATTAAAACCTTCCATATTGATTACATTCTCTCTTTCTCCTCCTCTCTTTCTAATGTAGCTAACTCTATGTCTTCTTGCAACTCTTCTTACACATAAAAGGTGTCGTGCCTCAAATTTTATACCTAAGATGATATATATTTCTGAACTTCAACCAACATAGTAGGCATTGCTAATAATATACATTGTTATGAAATAAGATGGGTAAAATTTGAAATCATTCTCAAATAATCTTCACACTTTTTGCAATCTTGTGCATACTAATCCATAGTTCTCACATATTTTTTAACACCATTAATCTCCGCTCATTACATCTATAACCTATACTATGTCATCCACTTTATTTACAACACTCACACATCCTTAGTCCATACAAGCATGTCTCTTGGTCAAATTACGCCTTCTTGCAATCTCATGCAAGACTTACACTTGAAAATTTTATGGACCTTCTTTTGCTTTATCATAAAACTAGAAAAACAATTTGTTCTACCCATAGCCTTTAAAGCCTCACATCATCATTGACATATTGCACCCTTATGAAAAAAATTCCTTGTTCGCCATTGTTATTCTTTAGTGCCAAGATGCACCATTGTAAAAATGTGAATCACTTAACTCCTCCAAAATACCTCATGCTAAGCACACTGCATAATCATACCACTCTTGTGTGCTTCCAAAACACCTTGAAACATGCCACACATTTTCTAGACATGTGATTCAAAATCCATGTGGAGACTCTCGGTTTCTATGCATCTTTCAAAGTGACATCTTCCTAGTTCCACATCACATGGTATGAATATCTTGGTCTAACTATTAGCACTAAAATATCAAGCACCATGTCCATATAGAGGAATTTCAACCATCACTTGGCTTGGTAGATGAAATAAATTCTAACCATTATTCTTTATAGTCAATCTTTTATAGCTAAATTTTTCTAACTATAAATATTGTAAGGCATTTGAGAGAAAATAAGGGAGTTAAGAGATTTTATTTCCCCTTTCTTAATCAACTATACCCAGAAAGACTAATACTATCATGTTTCACATTTCTTGTATTATTTAACCATGTCTCCCACATGTTAGCATGCTCTACATATATACCATAAAAATGGTAACTTCCTTGTTTAGGATTTTTTTTAGGATACATTCCCCCTTCCTGATTGTAGGAGATTTCTCTCCTTATATTTCTAGTTACTCACAATCTATGTTCCATTACATATTCTACAATCTATTTCCCTCCTATCTCATTCTCTATGACATAATGAATCCTTAATGAATCAACACAATTCCAAGCATATTGAAATATGATAAACTTGTAAAGTGATTTAAGGGTACTCCATATACAACCTTTTGGTTCACAACTAAACAACATAACATATATCAAAAACTATGTACATCTGAATTCCCAACTAACATTTCCACATTAAAAATAATAATGCAACATACATCCACATCATAAATCATGTTTATACCATACATAATTCCATGTAACAACCATATCACAATACTTAAAGTAAACCATAAACCATCTCACAACAAGTAAGAATCACAAGTATTAAACAACTTTATTGTATAGTGGTCTCCATAGTCCCTTCAAGTAGAAAATACAATTCTATAGCTTAATAGTTTATTACCAACAAGGTTTAGTAATTTATTCCATGTCCTTCTATATAATACCAAGTGGCTCTGCTTGTTGTTCAATGACCTGTAAAATTTTTTCATGGTCTTCTACATCTAGTCTCCATTTTTTGCGTTTACTATTTGTAGTCTTCACCTGCTGCAATTGTAACCCTGTAGCAATTACGTGATGGGTGTAATGATACACCTTTTTGTCTGGTTTGTAATCAACAAAGTGAATCCCACTTTGGAGGGATTTCACTTGTTGTAAGTATGTTCCCTGCACTACAACTGAGCCATTATAAAATGTTGTCACTTCACTTGTTATTTCACATGTTAGCTTTGTTCTCTCTTCTGTGCAACGCAACAAGTAGTACTCCACTTTCTCAATATTGGCTTCTTCAGCAATGACTGCAAATACATCTCCTACAACAAAATGCAAAGAAACATTCAATGATCCATGTATAGTATAAATTATACATATATATTTAATTATCAAATTATACTTGATCCTTTCAAATAAAACATACCTTGTTTAACCAGTCCAGATATGTGGTCATAATCAGTTGAAATTAATGGCACATCTTCAAAACTATCATCATGATCTGATCCATATGTGTCATCCACAACTAAAGGAACTTGCTTCCACTCACCTACATACCCATGTTTTTGACTATTGCACTCTGAATATGATTTGTTCATGCATTCATAACAAAAACAAGAATAATCTCTTGTACAAATTGTCCAGTTATTACTATCCATAGTCATCAAAGAGTGCAAAGACCTAGAATTGGGAATCCTTTCACATCCATACTTTTTCCTTCGATCAATACCTTCATTTAATCATGCTCAAAAGATCAATAAAGTTTTAAAACAAACAACAAAAATCAGAATAAAAAAATTTAAAGTTAGTAACTTGTAGTTCACTTAATAAATCACATTAAGATCTACATATCTATGTTTTAAATGTGCATGTACCTGTTATCTCCCAAAACACTCTGTGTGGGGTTGAAGCCTGTGGGGTTGAAGCGTGTGATGTTGAAGCTTGTGAGGTTGAAACCTGAACTGTAAAATATTTCTTACACCATTCAACAACGGTGTGGGCATCAATCAATCGATCTCCCTCATAATCAAAGATTTGTTTCTTTAGAGCATGTTTGATGCATGCACCCACACCATCGTGTTCTCCCTTCCCATGACCACTCTAAAAAAAACTCCATAAATGAGGAATTTTTTTGATGACAATGATAACGACTGAGTGCAAAGAAAGGGCGAGAGGATTTGAATTTTGATGTGCAAATGTTGATCTATTTTGTATTCCTCATTGATGAAGATATTGAAAGAACCAACCAAAACAATGTTGCACAAAGTGGGTGTCATGTTCCTTGTCATCACTTATATAGAAGTGATACTCCTTATTGATCATTAGCTTCACATATGTACTTTCAACCCCATCCAAATCCAATTGTGCATGCCTATAAAAATACTTGAACCATGATAGTAACCTGGTCAGTATGATAATACTGTGTTTGAATTTCTTTTTGATGAGAAAATGAGTAATTCTCAGCAAAATCAACCACTGACAATATGTAACCAATAGGGAATGTGTTCCTATTAGTCTTGAATTTTGTAGCCTACCACTTTGAATAGTGATAATGTTTTGATGTACGAACTAATTAAACTTTGGAAACTTTGCATGAATGTAGCAATGGGGATTTCCTCTTCTACCAAATCCAACCTGGTTGCATCTTTTCCAAGCCTTGTTGAATATTTTATGTATTTGAACCTACAAAATCAATTCATAACATGGACAAATTGTCATGTATTCATTTGTAGTATACATAAAAATCACAATAAAATATAACATCCAAATTTAAAAACATAAATTTATATATATCACCTCTTGCAAGCAACCATTTTAATTGTGTCCAAATCTTCATTTGTGTTTGGCAATAATTTCAATTCCCCACACTTGTCACAGACAATTTTTATGCAAGGCATACCGATCATCAACATGATCATCGGATATCGTGCAAAGAATTGAAGTTATGAATTCACTGACACATGTAGGTGGGGCAATTTCTTCTCGTAACTTTCTATACACCTGAAAAAAACATAGATTTTGAAACACATTAATTTTAAATCACATCTCAAAAAATGATATTTAAACAAATTTCAAATATATAGATATAAATGAAAGCACGCCTCAAAATATATATACATTCAATCTATACCTTCTTTTGTACCTGATAGTGATAATCAAACTCAACGTGATAGCGGACAACAACATGTGTCAAGGACTTTATCAGCTCGCACATACCAAGGATTCAAATTTTCAAACATTCATTGTCCAATCTTAACATCTGGATTTTCTTCTGTAAACTTTATGTACATCTCATGTTGATTTATTTCAAGCCAATGTTTTATATGTTCATCATAGTTATTGCGAGGTATCCTATGTTTTAAAACATCCCTCACATTCGGATAAGGACGAGTCCTCTCAGTCCAAAAATCATAAACTATCTTCACAATATTATCCTCTATTTTATCAGAATGTGGATTTCTACACATTAGTGCCCAATTTCCTTCCCATAGTAGAGTCATCAAATGTCTTCCTCCTCTTTGCATACCTGCTGACTGTATTTCTAGATAAACCCAATGCCTTGGCAATAGTGGGTAACATGAAGATTCTTTGTTGTATCTTCACTTACAACTGAAGTTAATATTGCTCTACGAGAAATACTCTTATCAGCAGACCTAGTTTTTGTACCCAAAAGAACTTATTCCTTTAAAAACATTCCCAACAAATTCTTCTTCTACGCGTTTTGAATTTTTCCGTCAGAAATCAACACACCCAACAATTCTAATGTTTCCCTCATATCAACATGATTCAAGAATGTAATCAACAATTTTGCTCTAACAACTGTACTCAAATTAACAAATTCACCATATATTATCTCTGCACTTTTTTTTGTTTTCTTTCATGATAATGGTTCTTGTTGGGAAAATTCTTTTAATTTTTGTAAATCCATCTTCACCAAGTGTTTCACATTCTTCTTAGGAAGTAATTCCATAACTTTTGTTATCACTTCATCATAATGTTGCATGTCATGATCTGTGTCCATAAACATACACATGGGGATCCTATCAAAACCCTTGCCTTTACCTAATCTAAAAAACTTATTATCATATTTAAACCTTAGAACTAAAAAAAATTATGATCTATCAAGGGTTTCTATACATATGTACCATTTTTTGCAGTGTTGTCTTTCACTTATTGTGTCTTCTTGTTGGTTTGAAAATCTGTCTCTTGGGTAGATATATGGATAAACAAGCCAATAGTGTGCAGGGCATGGCCCCTCTTTGAGTCAGCAAAGTGAAACTGGTTTATTGTTATTCTACTGGTAGGAATCTGTGCAAGTCTCACAATATTCTGCCTTCGGGGGTTTGGGATCTCATCCTAGTAGGGGTGTTTCCAACTGGGAAAAGAAAGGAATGAAAGAGAGGATGAAGAAAGATCAGGTCCGAAGGGAGAAAAGAAATGAATTCCAAAGCAGAAAGGGTCAGAGGGTTTATGTTTTGGGATTGGTAGTAAACAGAGCCAAACCTACTTGCATAGACGAATAAAGCAATATTGATGAATAAATGACAAAAAAGTAGAGATAGATCCAACAGAATAAACGCATAGATCTGACATAAGAAAGATCAGATACCCATAACACACATATTCAACACAAAGTCTTAATATTTGTATTAATATTTTCTTTTGTTACAAAAAGTACAAATCCTTTTCTTCTCACTTATATTTTTCATCTAAAAATTATCCACCACTTGAATACAACAAGTATTCAAGTATATATAGAAGGAGAGGAGAGAAGAAAAGAAGACAAAAGCAAACCAACCACTTAATTACAAAAATATCTTACAAAGGAATCCAAAGTTATTTGTTGACTTTTTGACAACTTTGTGGATGACATCATCCAATGGTGCAACATGGATGATGTCATCGTTTGTGTCAACAAACTTTAGATATTTACAAGGAGAAAGTCGAGAAGAAGGAAACTTATTCGTCGTCGTCCCACGGCTGAAAGGGGGTATCCTATTTTTGCTGCTCAGGCGATGAGATGTGGACCTAGGCATGGTATTCCATGAATTTGCTAATCATGGGTTGAAGTTGATCCTAGGAAGGATCCTTGTGTCGATTGCTGATAGCTTCGCAAGTCTCCCGCTCGTCTGTGAGCTTTTCTGGGAGTTTGGAATAATCATTCTCTACCTCTATCAGGTACCTAATGAAGTCACGACAAGCCAGCAGGTTGTTGATGGATTCGGCGTCGAACGTGACCTCTGGTCCCAGTCCCTGTGAAACGATCTCCTTGAAGATATGAATAGTTTCCTCAACCTTTCTTAAGGTGAAAGAAGGAGTGAGCAAGCCTGGAGACATTCTTAGGACAATCTACTCCATTTGATGCATTGCATCCAGGGCTTCCTCTTTTACTTTTTTGATCTTCTCCAGGACGAACTCCAGCTGATCAACCCCGATAATCCAGAGTAGAAAGGATTTTGTTGAGGGCTCTGGGGTGTCCAAAGATGCTGAAATTGACTAGATATTCAACTGAACAGTCGAACATTTTCTAAAATGTCTCGTGCTGCATCCTGGCATGATCCAGCTCTTCGGAGATGGGTCTTGCTATCTCCTAGAGTTCTCTGTTCATCCGATTGATTTTCTGATATAACCCGGTGAACTTAGTGATTACTCCCTCGCTTTCCTTGAGGATTTGGCTCCTCCCGGCGGAAACCTGCCATGCCCTGCTCGCCGATTTTGGCATATTCATTAATTTTATTCTGGCTCAGAGGCTCAGGAGTTTCGGCAACAGTTGTAGGAGGCGCACTGCCCCATTTTCTGCAAGGCATGGAGAAGATGTTTATTTTCCTCCTTTAACAGCCTTTTCTCTTCCTTTGCTTCCTGGAGCTTTTTGCAAAGGGCATCAACTACAGATAGGGCCTCTCCTTGTAGGCTTTCTGAAGATGTCCCCATTGTGACTTGAGTCACTGTGTAATCTACTGAAGACAGATTATTTTTATCCTTTAAAGGATTGGGGTATGCAATCTCCATTACTCTCTCCCCTGATGCACTCTGAGAGAAGTGGGTTATAGGATTTTTCTTCTTGGCCCCTTTTGATGGGATGATGGAGAAGTCCATCGGTGTGATGGGGAACTTTCCTCTTTTGTTGACTCAGGTGCTAGGAGATCCAGGCTAGACTTTTGGGAGAAGGACCAGAAATAGAAAAGGGAGTAGCTGCAGTAGTAGAAGGAAAAAACGTGGAGACACTTGGAGGCGGCATTGAGAGGGAAGCCGAGGAAGTGCTCACGGGAGGAAGGGATATTACAGGGGAGGTAGACATAGGAATGGAAGGGAGCTGAGAGATGAGGGAAGAAATGGTGGGGGACAGCTCCACGAGAGAAGAGAAGATGGATGATGAAGAAGGGGGAACAGTAGAAGATGGGGGGAGAGGACACGACCAGAGGAATGGTCGCTTGGGTCACTTGAGGAGGGGAAGGAGGAGAAGGAGAAGGGACAGAAGGGACCTCAATAGTTACAGTCGTGGCAACATCCTGAGTGGATGTGCCTATCGGAACATCTTCTGCTGCTTCTTCTTATAAGCTTTCCAGGATTACAACCCGTTCTTGTGAAGCAGAAGGAGGACTTTCAGGAGCTTCCTCTTGGGTGGAGCTTGACTCACCCTCTTTGCCTTTCCCCTTTCCCTTTGGTAGTTGTTTTACCCAGGAAGGTGCATTGCCCAACGGAGATGTGGTGAAATCAACTCCGAGGTAAATGAGACCATTCATTCTGCACCAATGCTCTATTCTTTGTAGAGTTTCCTTGACCCTTTCTTCTATGGTCTGAGGTGCTTTGTTCTTTTCAATCACAGCAAAATGCCAATCATCCCCATTTGTGTCAAGATATACCTGATCAACTTCTTGATTAGCAGTTTGAAAACCTTTTGGGACAATGGCCACACCGTACTGGATGATTTCGGCCAAGGCCAAGTGGGAATGATCCTTCCTCCTGAGCTCGACCTCATGATATAGGTCGATATAAATATCCTTGATCTGAGGGATGTGAATTGGATCGAGTTTGGCCCTAGGGAGACAATTCCTTGGGTCGAAATTGGGCCTTGCTGGGAAGTTATGCTTTAGATTTAGCAGCTCCAGTTCTGTAAACATATCCTTCGTTTTATGGTGAGAGAGACAAGTATACCTGCCCACTGTGAGGGGGAAAGGAGTTCCACCCTTATTTCTCTTGAGACACTTTTCGTGGTAGGTGATAAGCTATCTTGACAGCTCCAACAGGATCAACTTGGGGCCAACATATCTCAACAGTTTGGTTGGTTCCCCCAAGAAGTTGACTTCCCTCAGATAAGTGAAGGTGGGGAATTAAGTGAACAAGGCCCCCCATTTCGCTGTGGCTGCGACGATGCTCTTGATCGTATGACTGTGAGTCATGTTCGGCCTCAAAACGTAGATGATGCCATAGAAGAAGGCATCACTGATCTTTGTAAACTGGGGGATGCTATTTTCTAGCTTCAGTTCTGGATAGTGTTATCACCGAATCACAGCACCCCTGAGCATGTATTTGAACTCACAGTGTGATTGGATAACATGGGTACTATCTCCAAGTTGTGGGACTTGCTACTGAGACAGACCTCCAGAGAAAGCTGGTTCTTGCTCCTAAAACTACCTACCACAATCTACTCTAATGCAGGATAAGCTAACTGTTCTAATCTAAATTTCCAAGGGACCAGAGAGAGAGAATACATAAAATGAAATTCTACACTAAAGCGGTGATACACCAGAAAAGGAGGGTGTGAGAGTAATCTCCAAATGTGTGAAATACAAGGGGAAAAGTGCAACACTAGAAGAGGTGATGACAGTTCTCCATAATCTAGCAAAATGCATTCACAACAATATTCCAAGCATACACAATGTTAGTGAATTCTTGCAAGAACATAATAATAGACACAATATTCTTGTAGAAAGATAAAAGGGGCAAGAAGAATGCAAGAAAACACAGCAGGGGAAGATACATCCACAAACTTTGTATTTTATTGCTTCCTGGTATGCACAGTTCAGTCTATTACAAGATAAGGGCCTGGATCACCATGCAAGGAGTCCACTACAAGGGCCTACAACACACTGGCTTCACAAAACAATTTTGACAGAGCTTTGCTACCCAAAAACTCTCTCTTTTACAATGAGCCCAACACTCCAATTTATAGAAAAAATGAGAAGGAGAAGAGAAGGGAAAATGGAAATCCTGAAATTTTTCCTTCAACCACCTGTAAGAAGCATTAAATTGAGTGAAATGATTGTATATTACTTGCAAAAGGCTCCCCATACTGTCCCATGTGCTGCAGCAGAGAAAGAATGATGACCATGCCTCTTAATTGCACTCCCAGCTACCAAATAAAACACTGTTCTGAACCTGGCCACGTTTTCTTAAAAAACTCAATTAATTTCTGATCAAATCCTGAATTTCTTGATTTCTATGCATCGGGCTCGGAACCACGATTCCAACGGTACCAATTTTGTGCGATTTCGTTGAGAAATGCAAAAGTTATGGCCTTCTGAGTGCGGACAGCTATTTTGGGTCTGGCAGGCATTTTCTATCATTTGACGGGAATGAGCATTGACTGACTGGAGCCGAATATGTTTCTTTTATTTAAATATATATAGCCTCATTAAAAATAAGAAATCTCATTTTTTTGGCATAGAGGACGTCGTGCTCGTTCCAGAAAGTCCAATTTTGTGAAAATCAGAGCTCGGAGTCAAAAGTTATGGCCGTTTGAAGTTTCTCAGGTCAAACGTTGACTTTTCCTCTTCTGTCTTCGGCCGATCCGCGCTTTCACGTCCCCACGCGTCCCTCGCGTACTTTTGTCCCAGTAGTCCCGGACGAAAAACTCTTCCTTCGGGTGATCCGCGCTTTCCCGTCCCACGCGTCCCTCGCGTACTTTTGTCCCGGCTGTCCCGGACGAAAAACTCTTCCTTCGGGCGATCCGCGCTTTCGCGTCCCTCGCGTACTTTTGTCCCAGCTGTCCCGAAGACTAAGACTTAGCCATTTTTCATGATTTTTCCTGGCCCGAGCCTGTCTTCTGCAACCTTTTCACATTTTTTCAGAGCTTGCTCTTTCTTTCTTGGCCAGGGGAGTTAGAAAAATTTTGAGGGGACCCCAGCAACATGATGCTTTGCCTTGAATCAATATAATTACTTGGGACTAAAGAATTTGATGCATGTTATCAAAATTTACCTTGGGGGTGAATTTTGGATAACAGATAGTATTCATATATTTTAACTTGGGGCCAAACCCCGCACCGCATCAAAGTTGGATAATCCCTTTCTGAGACCGCGGCATAAACTACGTAGGAGTTCATATAAAACCTCCCCATTATGGTAAGTTGTTGGAGCTGCTCAGATATGGTGCTGCTAATGATCTCCGCCCACTCAAAGCATTGATCTGGGACATTTTTGTTCATCGTCTCTAAGTATCTCAGCATCCACTTATGAAAGTAGTGGGCATCAGGAAGCCCAAATACTCTGCTCAGGAACATAATTGTATCACTGAGTTCCTCTGAAAAGTCACTGCGATGAATGACTTATGGCCATCGGGTCACCACCTTTTTGTTCTTCAGGTATACTTCATTCATCAACTGCATACACTGATCCTCATTATCATCCCAAGCCTTGATGTAATCTTCCCGGCTTACAGCCACAAAGTGCCTGTGGTGAGGAATGCCGAGCATTATTTCGAAGTGTCGGGCAGTGAGGTTTATTATGACCTCGCCCTTCTCATTATGAACACATCTTGTGTCTTTGTTGTAGCAGCGGGCTACTACCATCATGAACTCATTGTTCACAGCACTAACTGGGATCCCTCCAGCAAAATGCAACCCACTGCCCATCAGTTTGTCCATCCATGGACTTCATGTGACCTTCCGGGTTCTGGCCCAGAAATCCTCCATATCAATGTGACCAAGTTCTGAGTCTCTGATATCTAGGTCACACTCTACCTGGGATTTGGGCATCCTGACCCTCTGATATTTATACTTCATTTCTTCCTCTGTGAGCTTGGCTTTGCCCTTAGATTTGGTAGGTCTCTTGCTTGATGTTAACATATGTAACTCTGAACTTAGTTGTTGATCTGCAAGAAGAAGAAGTGAAACCCAATGCAAGAAAGTCATATTAGCTGTTTTATCTTCCATTAAAGCGTTAACAGAAGAAAGATTTAGTGATTTTACGGCCTCAGGGCACAAGGCACATGAATACTATAGGTTACGGGGCTAAATAATATGGCACACAGAAAAGGGGTGATGCAAGGGACAAATCAGTGCCAAAGGGCGTAGGGTGCATGAATACTGCAGGTTGCATTTTTTGTTGTTGCAAGCAGAAGTGCGCCTATGCCATATGTATGCATTTTATAACGGGCGCTGATATTTTTCATGTTACACGGGTACAGGATGCACCAAAGGGCACAGGTTTAATGCGTGTAACATCATTTTTTCATGCACCACAGGGGAACTTGGCGCGGCGTATGGAAGGTCTGCATGACATGATGTTGTTTGTAATAATGGATGCACCTACGCCGTTAACAGTTTTACACTTGGCGCAAATAAATTTGGTGTTGCGTGGATGCAAGGCATGCCAATGGCACAAGTTTCAGTAATGCTACACATGAGTTTGGTGCGCTAAGTAGGGCATAGGGAAAGCGGGTGCAACAAGCAAGGGAAGTGTGCCT
Source organism: Taxus chinensis (assembly GCA_019776745.2). NCBI lineage: Eukaryota > Viridiplantae > Streptophyta > Pinopsida > Cupressales > Taxaceae > Taxus > Taxus chinensis. Next base: position 636,484,866 of record CM034152.1, on the reverse strand, counting down.
TGAGGGTGCAGCTGTTCCTTATGCAACAGTCATGGTAGATGCGCCATTGGTGCGACTGTATCTCATATTGCAGGGGTGGCGGATGCACCAAAAGAGGAAACATTACAGTCTTATTTTCAAGCCTTGATTTCTTCTCTGAGGGGTTTACATGCTTTTAAGCTTCTTTTGCAGGGTTCCTTGGGTGATTAAGAAGCTAAAACAAAGAGTTTCAAGAAATTTCTTTACAAGACAGAGTCCTCTTTACCAGCAGATCTAGAAAGAGGGGGAAGTGCATGGGGAAGGATAGAAAAAACAGCAAGGGGGAGGGTTTTATGGTTCACAGATTTATTTAATTTAATCCTCACAAACAAGCAGCCAAAAACCAAAATACAAAACACAAGAGCGACAGGGACCTCTTACCAGGAATATATAATGTGAGAGGTGTGAAACTGGGTCCACGACGTGATTCGATAACGACAGGCGCGCTGATAGGTATAAAGGAAGAGAATAATCACGTGTTTTCTGATTGATGAAAATGATAGGGCAGATGCACCTATATATAGGCAAGGTGGTAAAAAATGCGCCAACCACTTTTTTTAAGTGGCGTGCCAATACGCCTATTGACAACGGGATGTATGCGCCCGTTGGCACATCAAAGCACCTGCCAACACGAAGTTATGTGCGCCTTAGGTGCACCAAAAGCGTTATCAACACGGAAATACGTGCACCCTTGGCGCACCAAAACACGGGTGCAACAAAAGTATTGTTGACATGAAGGCGCATGCGCCTTGGCACATGAAAGAAAGGCGCAACATAGTGAGGCACACCAAAAGGTGTGTCAACACGTCAAACCATGCGCCAAAGGATTTAAAGGGGGTGCATGAACACTTTACGTTGCATAGACATTATGTGTGCCTGACCAAAAAAGACTGAAAATGGCTAAGTTTGGAAAACCAGATTTCCCGAGAAGGGATTTTGCAATGTTCTTAACGTAAGGAGTCCCTGACGAGGGAAAAGAACAAAATTTTGGTAGATTTGTATGTAAAATTGCCCTTGCCAATTTTGCGGGGGTAACAGTTGGCTCTTTCTGGGGACTATCTCTGAGTGAACCTCAGGGGTATAGAATCTTAGATCTCACATGCCTATCCATTGGGTAACAGAGTCAAAAAAAAAGGGAGACTAGAAAGGGAAGCACACAACCAACAAAAGCAAACACATGACAAAAAAAAACACACAACTGAAGAAAATTGTACAAAGAAGAGAGAAAGCTCTACTTCCTGAAGATTTTTAGATGCTGCCCACTATAGAGAAGTGGGAGATTAGCTCCATAAAGAATACGAGAGATAGAAACTATTCTCTTCGTTGAGCTGCTTAATCCTGAAAGGCCCTGTCCATAGGGAATCAAACTTTCCATGCATGCCCTTTGGGCTCTCTTCGTTTGTCCCACAAAAGGATGAGGTTTCCCACCCAGAATTTTCTTTGCTTATCTTTTTGATCAAAAAATATTTTGACCTGATTTTGATATTTGGTGATCTTATTGACCACCCTTACTCTCTTCTCTTCGAGCTCTGCTAGATACATGATCCTTTTTTCAAGGGAATTTTGGAAAGTCTCATCTTCAATTGCCTGTGCCAAGCACATAGCAGGGAGTTTAGCAGAAATGGGAAGCTCAACATTGGTGCCATATAACACTTGAAAAGTTGACATACCAAGAGATCTCTTGGGAGTAATGCGGTTTGCCCACAAAGCATCGTATAAGGACTTGTGCTACATTCGTTGATTCTCATCGACTAGCTTTCGTATAATGATTACGAAGTTTTTGTTATTAGATTCTGCCTGACCATTTCCCTAAGGGTGATAATCTAAGGTGTGAGCCAAAGTTATTCCATATCCATAGCAAAAATCAACAACTTCTCATGAGGAGAAGTTGGAAGCATTATCAACAACAATCTTGTTTGGAACACCAAACCTGACAATGATATTTTCTTTGATAAAACTGCAAACAACCTTGGAAGTGGCATGTTTGACAGGTATGGATTCCACCCACTTGGTGAGGTAATCTGTTGTTGCTCAGGACATAAATGTGTCTGACACTTGATTGAGGATTGAGTGTGCCAATAAAATCAATTCCCCACTACTTGAGTGGTTCGTTGACAATGACCAACCTGAGGGGAAAAACAACCAACTTGGGCTTGCCGAACGAATCTGCTAGGAAGGCTTACACTTTGCCACCTAGGTAGTTGTATCTTGGAAAAGCATCAGCCAATAGTACCCTGGCCCGGATGATATTGTTTGTTGTCACGGAAGAGGATAAATGGCCCCCGCAGGCTGAATTATGAAAACTTTTGAGTAACTTCACCTGCTGTGGCTTATCAACACATCACAAGAAGATTCCATCTATCCCACATTTGTATAAACCATCGTCCTAGATGACATAATTGGCTACTCTGAACTTTATAGCATGCTTCTCCTTTGTAGTTAGGTGAGCTGGGCATTTGCTGTAGGTGAGGAAGAAAGCAATATCGGAATACCACTTATTGTTGGTTGTGACAAATAAGACCATAGGCAGTGAATCGTGTCTCTCTAGCTGACTGTGTGCTCCATTGGTACATTTATATTTCCCTCCAAAAACTTATGACCCTTGGTTTTCAGCCATAAGTTGACATAAGCCTTTTCCTCTTACCAGTTTCGTTGGTATTATATATAGATCATACTCTTGGACCTTTGCAATCCAATTTCCTCGCAAGCTTCCTAACTCTTATTGAGTTGAAATTGACTTGAATGCCATGTTACGGACTAACACCACTGTATGAGAATTTAAAATGTAATACCTAAAGTTTTTGACTGCTTTGACAATGGCAAAGGCATGCTTTTCCAACTGAGACATTTTTAATTTGTGAGACTTGAGGGGAGAGCTCATAAATGCAATTGGGGATTCGAACATTCTCAGAATTCTTTTGCATCAAGATGGAAGATACAATATGCTCATATGCATAGCTATACATGATGAAATCCTTAGAGAAATCGGGACATATCAGGACTGGTGCATGAGTGACAGAAAGCTTTTATTTCTTTGAATGACCTTTTCCCTTCTTTGTTCCATTGGAAATTTGGTGACCCTTTCATCATGTCTAATATATGACGAGTCTTTTCAGAAAAAGTCAGGAACAAAGCACCTGAGAAAATTCACCTTTTCTGAAGAAAGAGTGGATGCCGATGTCTTACTTGTAGGAAAAAGTAAGGCTTCGAATAGCCGTAAAATATTTTGCTATCTATCTTCATGTTCCTTCTTTACTAACAACATGTCCTAGCAACTTTCCTTCTGTGACTCCAAAAGACAGAAATTCTCAAGTTTAGGGAAATCCCATGCTCTCGGCATCTAGCCAATACTTGCTCCAAATGATCACAATGATCATTTCGTTGTTTAAAGAACACATTTAAGTCATCAAGATAAACCACAATGACCTTCCCCATCATACCTTTGAATGCAAGGTCCATGGCCCGCTGAAAAGTGGCACCAGCATTGGTCAGGCCCAAAAGGCATCTTGTTGTAGGCAAACATGCCCCCAAGGGTTAGTGAATGCCGTTTTAAATTGGTCTTTAGGTGAGACTTCAATCTGATTGTAGCCTGAAAAACCATCAAGCATGGACAACATTTCTGATCCAGTTACCGCTTGTAGAACTTGATCCATTATAGGAAGTGGGTAGTTTTCCTTTAAAGATGCCTGATTTAGGTTTTGAAAATCTATGCATATGCGTATTTCACCATTTTTGTTGCACACTAGACACAATGTTTGCCACCCAAGTACTGTGATCGATAGGAAAAATGATTCTCGTATCCAACATTTTCTAAATTTCAGCCTAGATAGTATCTGAGATCTTAGGGTTATAATGCCTCTTCTTCTGGCAAAAGAGTTTTATGTCCTCTTTCAATGGGATGTCGTGCTAGACGTCCTTTGGCTTAAAATACTTTAGATCGGCGTAGAACCATGCCAATATATCCATGTGTTTCTTCAGCAATTTGAAAAACTTTCGCTTCTCTTCAGGTGTGCAACATTTTCCAATGTTCACGAACTGCGAATGTTTTTACCGAACCTAAATTAACCAGTTTGGTTTCTAGGGAGGAGCCAGTATCATCCCGTATTTTATTTTTTACGAAACGGTCATGCCTGTCAAACAACCGCTCTATAGAAACCAGGCCCTTCAAAATTTTGTTTCCTTTGAGCGTACATATGCCATCGTTCCCTTCAGATTCATTGTCTTGACCAGTGATTGATTCATGGCATGTAGAAGTGGATCCTTCAAAGTGAAGTTCCTTTAAATTTTCTACCTTTTCTAGAAAGGCAATGAGTTGATTATCATTGTTGAATACTTGCCAATGCTGAGAATTGTTCGGCATGCTTGGGTGGAAAACCACCTCAATGGTGTATTTTTCTGTTTTCAAACCTGGGTGAGGGAGCATGAGGGAAGCTGAAACGGAAAAGGAATTGGCCATGTCATTCTGATCTCTTGAAATGGATTCTATTGAAAAAAGTGTCAAATTCTTCGATGCTGTCCCATACCAGTGTTGCAGTAATGCCTGAGCCTGTCATTCTTCACTTGATATATCCTTTTAACTTGATTCACGACTATCTCTTCATCTCCTTGTAATTTCATATTTTTGATCCCTCTTTCATTTGCGGTTTGCATGCAAAGTAGTAGGGATTCATACTCAGTAGTATTATTTGTGTTGAAAAACTACAACTTGAAAGAGAGAGGAATAATCTCATCTCCCCTTCGGGAGATATTAGCATGGCTTTGGCGCCACAATCCACTAGTCACACAACTGTCATCAAACTGCAAAGTCCAGATCTTGTTGAGATCCTCTTCTTGGATGAGAACCACCATTTTTTCAGACTCAGTAGCCAAGAAATAGTTTCCCATTCCTGATGATTCAAAAAATTTGGGATTTTGGATCCTTAGAGTTAGTAACCAAGTACTTCTTTTGTGATTCTTCAGCTCCAATTTCTGCATTACACCTTTGACAGAGATTCTAGCCTTGGACCAGTCCATATGAATCTCCCCACCAACTTCACTAGTAAAAACCCCTTCTTCCCAGAAATGGAAAAATTCATAGGCAATGCTGGAATGTCTATGTCAACGAGGACGGTCATCTTTACTCTTTTCTCTGGGAATGCCTGCAAATGTGAACTGCGCGTCTTTGATTTGACCAATCAGCGGAACTTATCTTGGTTTCTAAGGAATAACATCTGCCAAAAGGCTTGGTAAGGGTAAGGCCCAAAACATGGGTGACTTTGGCTGGCATGACGTTATGCAGAAGCTCCAGAATCAATTATGCAGTTACTTAACTTGTGGCCATTGATTAGGAGGGAGAGGTAGAAAGGTTCTATCTTGCCTGATCACAGAAGTCAAAGCAACATTTATGTGGGATGCAAGAGGAGTGGAAAGGATTCCTTTTAGGGAGATCTCGGGAGATATGACAACTTGACTTTGAATATACTTGGTCAACCTTACGAAGCTCTTCGGGGTTTGACTGAAGATACTCGGCTTCAGACATTTGGATCTTAGTCCCCCTTTTTAGCATGATCTATGATGTCAAATCATGGCCAAGGGTTGTCATTGGTGAACGAATGATCCCTCACTTCAAAAAATCGATGGTAGGGTAGGATTAATGGTCTTCATGGAAATAGAAGAAGGTTGATTTGGAGGAGAGATGGGGGGAAAAGATTTCTTTGTAAAAGACTTAACAGGGGGGTTGAATAGAAAGAGAATTACCTTTTTTAGCAATCGTTGGAGGTGTGTTTGACATCGGCCTTCTCTTTCTGCACATTGGCCAGTGACCTCTGCTTCTTTTCCTTGCGAGTGGGTAAAAACAGCATATGATTGTCCACTTGCATACCCTTGTGTACCCTCTTCTTCGTCAGATTCCTCCTCATCAAATTCCATATACCCTGATAGTAGATTCGCCAATCAGTTCACCGACATCTTGATCATAACTTCGCTAGTTAGATGAAGGTTCTTCATAATTTTTCTCCTCTTCTTCGATTTCGACTAAAGCGTTGACCGGAGGAGCCTCAAGCACCAACCGCAAAGCAGTTGCAGGAAAGCACGGCCTTTGAGGAACATTGTTGGAAATGAAATTTCTCTGTGGGATATCAACGGTATGAGGAATTGGGGGAAGCTTGGGCTAATTGCTTCTCCAAAATGTGATTTGAGTGTATATTATCATCTCATGAAATGCCAGATCTGATGAAGCTTATCGGGATTAGCCTCTCGAAGATGGTAAACCTTCAATGCATCCTCTTAATGTGTATTACTTGCAACCAAATCTATTATTAGACTTATCTTCAATTCAGATGGCAGCAGCTTAGGTGAGAATCTATGTAGCTACTTGTTCTTGCAGGAGTAAGACTACACATACTATCAAGCTCACGTAGCGATTTAGAATCATGTGGTCTCCACCATCATCATATTAATTTGGTGAACTTGGAAGCATGGGCACCACGGACATCTAGTCATAGATTATTCCTCATGGACAAGTTCCCCACTCATGTCAATAGGGAACCCCGCAATCATTACTCATTGGCCATCCCCATATTTTATTCTGATTAATCTATGATGACAAGGACATAACACATAGCTTCTGTACTCTTATACTTATCCCCTTCTAAGTGCTTACCCGTAAGGGTTTCCCTCAACTCAAAATCAAAATATCTATGGGATGGCATATAATAAAAATATTCTGACTGCAGGCCCTTGTAAGGATGGATATCCAAAAGAAAACATGTCAACCGACACATCTTCATGGGTCACATCCCTCAATACTACATGGATATTATCAAATGCAAATATGTCAATAAAATCCATAGATCACTCCCTCGATGGATTATGACTACCCAATCAAACTTGGGAATAAGGACTTTTATGTATTCGATGTGGGATTACGTGAATATGATGCGGTAAGGCCAGGGGTTTCATCAGCATTTCCCCATGGTATCCACTCATACAAAACGGGTCAAAAATCAGAACACGGGCCAAGAAAAACACTTCCGCATTGTATCATAAGCAATACAAAAGGATGTGGAGGCTCCTTGTCCATTAAACATATTATATCAAATATAAAAAAGATGAGGTGAAAAACTTCATGGCTGACTCGATTAGGAAGATCCCATTAGTCCCTGAAAAGTGCGATGGTGTCTACACAAAACTTTTGCTTGTTTCAGAAGATGGAAAGTAGGATCCAACTATCTCATATTTATTTATGATCATAGCTATGACTAATTGGTTCACCTGCCAGTCATACCTGTCAACATCTGCAATATGGTGAACAAATGTGTAGTATCGTGTGTTTAAATCAGTTGTACTATGCTGATACACTGATATGTGTCCAAAACAGTAAAAATCAGCAGCACTGTCACAATAATTTCTGAATCCATCGTATAAGTGTGTAGATCCTCTTCTAAATAACTGATTACAGTTTAATCACAAAGAACAACGAGGATCAAAATCATTTCATAATCACATGAAAGCTGATAATCTAAATCATATATTTTAAATATTTCCATCAGTAATAAAAATCATTAATGGTAAAACATCATCAACCACATCTACAGATCTATCGGAACTGCAATACATAATTAAAAACAAAACTCAACAAACTAAATATATACATATATATATCAAAAAAATCTATGCATCATCAAGGGCTTGAAGAAACCCCATATATCAACAATATAGATAACTTTTGCAGAAAGGGATTCAAATGAGCCTCATGACATCAAAAATCATAATCTACAAATAACTACTGAGTAAATGAGATGTTCATCAAATGAACACTCCCTCATGTACTGCTCCCTTGAGCTCCATTCGGACATCTAATAGATCTGTTCGATCCTCCCTATGGACCTTACATTGTTTCACAAAAAACTATTGGTTTGCAAAAAAATGTCTCGAGTGGCAGAGATCTATGGACAAACAAGCCAATAGTGTGGAGGGCATAGCCCCTCTTTGAGTTAGCAAAGCGAAACTAGTTTATTGCTATTCTACCGGCAGAAATCTCATGTAAATCTCACAATATTCCGCATTCGGGGGTTTGGCATCTCATCCCAATAGAGGTATTTCCAACTGGGAAAAGAAAGGAAAGAAACAGAGGATGGGGAAAGATCAGGAAAAATCTGAAAGGAGAAAAGAAATGAATTCCAAAGTAGAAAGGTCAAAAGGTCTATGATTTGCGATTGGTAGTAAACAGAGCCGAACCTACTTGCATAGATGAATAAAGCAATACTGATGAATAAGTGACAGTAAAAAGTAGAGAAGTAGATTCAACGGAACAATCATATAGATCAAAGCATAAGAAAGGTCTGATGCCCATAACACACATGTATTTAGCGCAAAGTCTACATAAGTATTAATATTTGTCTTCTGTTACAAAAAGCTACAAAGCCTTTTCTTCTTACTTCTATTTCTCATCTTAAAAGTATCCACCACTTGAATACAACAAGTATTCTAGTATATATAGAAGAAGAGAAGAAAAGAAGGCAAAAACAAACCAACCACTTAATTACAAAAATATCTTATAAAGGATATCCTAAAGTCATTTGTTGAATTTTGAACAACTTTGGTGGATGACATCATCCCATGGTGCAACATGGATGATGTCATCATTTGTATCAACATACTTTAGATATTTACAAGGAGATAAGGTTGGGAAGAATGAAACTATTAGTCGTCGATCCCGTGGCTGAAAGGGGGGTATCCTATGCTTTTGCTGCTACTCGGGAGACGAGATGTGGAATTGGGCACGGATATTCTATGAACTTGCTGATCATGGGCTGAAGTTGATCTTGGGAAGGATCCTTATGGCGATCACTGATAGCCTCGTAAGTCTCTCTCTCATTTATGAGATTTTTTGGGAGCTTGGAATATTCATTTTCTACATCTATCAGGTACCCAATGAAGTCGCAACAAGCCAGCAAGTTGTTGATGGATTCGGTGTCAAAAGTGACTTCTGGTCCTAGCCCCTGTGCGAAATGATCTCCTTAAAGATCTGAATAGTTTCATCAACCTTTCTTAAGGCGAAAGAAGGAGGTGAGCAAGCCCGGAGACATTCTTAGAGACAATCTGATCCATTTGATGCATTGCGTCCAGGGCTTCTTCCTTGATTTTTTTGATCTTTTCTAGGATGAACTCTAACTGATCGATCCGGTAATATAAAGTAGAAAGGATTTTATTGAGGGCTCTGGGGGTGACCAAGGACACCGAACTTGACCAGATCTTCGTCTGAATAGTTGAGCATTTTCTGAAAGGTCTCATGCTACATCCTAGCATGGTCCAGTTCTTTGGAGATGGGTCCTGCTATCGCTTCGAGCTCTTTGTTCGTCCTGATTGATATTTTGATACAAACTGGTGAAACTTGGTGATTACTCCCTCACTTTCCTTGAGGATTTGGCTCCTCCAGGTGGAAACTGCCATACCCTGCTCACCGATTTTGGTGTATTCATTTATCTTATCCTAGCTCAGAGGCTCATGAGTTTTGGTGAGTAGTTATAGGAGGTGCATTGCCCATTTTCTGCAAGGCATGGAGAAGATGTTTATTTTGCTCCTTTAACAACATCTTTGTCTTCCTTTTCTTCTTGGAGCTTTCTTGCAAAGGGCTTCAACTACAGATAGTGCCTCTCCCTGAAGGCTTTCTGAAGATGTCCCCATTGTGACTTGAGGTCACTATATAATCTGTCGAAGACAGATCTTTTTTATCCTTTAAAGGATTTGGATATACTATCTCCATTACTCTCTCTCCTGATGCACTATGAGAGAAGCGGGTTACAGGATTTTGATTCTTGGCCCCCTTTGATGGGATGACATAGAATTCCATCGGTGCGATGGAAAATTTCCTCTTTTGTTGGCTTAAGTGCTAAGAGATCCATGCTAGACTTATGGGAGAAGGACCAGAAATACAAAAGGGAGCAGCTGCAGTAGTAGAAAGAAAAAACGTGGAGAAACTTGGAGGCGGCATTGAGAGGGAAGCCGAGGAAGTGCTCACGGTAGGAAGGGATACTACAGGGGAGGTAGACATAGGAATGGAAGGGAGCTGAGAGATGAGGGAAGAAATGGTGGGGGACAGCTCCGTGAGAGAAGAGAAGATGGATGATGAAGAAGGGGGAACAGTAGAAGATGGGGGAGAGGACACGACCAAAGGAATGGTCGCTTGGGTCACTTGAGGAGGGGAAGGAGGAGAAGGAGAAGGGACAGAAGGGACCTCAATAGTTACAGTCGTGGCAACATCCTGAGTGGATGTGCCTATCAGAACATCTTCTGCTGCTTCTCCTTCTAAGATTTCTGGGATTACAACCAGTTCTTATGAAGTGGAAGGAGGAATTTCAGGAGCTTCCTCTTGGGTGGAGCTTAACTCAACCTCTTTGCCTTTCCCCTTGCCCTTTGGTAGTTTTTTTACCCAGGAAGGTGCATTGCCCAACGGAGATGTGGTGAAATCAACTCCGAGGTAAATGAGACCATTCATTCTGCACCAATGATCTGTTCTTCGCAGAGTTTCCTTGACCCTTTCTTCTATGGTCTGAGGTGTTTTGTTCCTTTCAATCACAGCTAAAGGCCAATCGTCCCCATTTGTGTCAAGATATACCTGATCAACTTCTTGATCAGTAGTTTGATAACCTTTTAGGATGATGGCCACACTGTACTGGATGATTTCGGCCAAGGCCAAGTGAGAATGATCATTCCTCCTGAGCTCGACCTCATGATATAGGTCGATATAAATATCCTTGATCTGAGGGATGTGGATCGGATCGAGTTTGGCCCTAGGGAGACAATTCCTTGGGTCGAAATTGGGCCTTGCTGGGAAGTTATGCTTTAGATTTAGCAACTCCAGTTTTGTAAACATATCCTTCGCTTTATGGTGAGAGAGACAAGTATACCTGCCCACTGTGAGGGGGAAAGGAGTTCCACCCTTCTTTCTCTTGAGACACTTTTCATGGTAGGTGATAAGCTATCTTGACAGCTCCAACAGGATCAACTTGGGGCCGGCATATCTCGGCAGTTTGGTTGGTTCCCCCAAGAAGTTAACTTCCCTCAAATAAGTGAAGGTGGGGAATTGAGTGAACAAGGCCCCCCATTTCTTTGTGGCTGCGACGATGCTCTTGGTTGTACGACAGTGAGTCATGTTCAGCCTCAAAAGGTAGATGATGCCGTAGAAGAAGGCATCGTTGATCTTTGTAAACTGGGGGATGCTATTTTCTAGCTTCAGTTCTGGATAGTATTCATATATTTTAACTTGGGGCCAAACCCCACACCGCATCAAAGCTAGATAATCCCTTTCTCAGGCTGCGGCATAAACTACGTAGGAGTTCATATAGAACCTCCCCGTTGTGGTAAGTTGTTGGATCTGCTCAGATATGGTGCTACTAATGATCTCTACCCACTCAAAGCGTTGATCTAGCACATTTTTGTTCATCGTCTCTAAGTATCTCAGCATCCACTTGTGAAAGTAGTGGGCATCAGGAAGTCCAAATACTCTGGTCAGGAACGTAATTGTATCACTGAGTTCCTCTGAAAATTCACTGCGATGAATGACTTGTGGCCATCGGGTCATCACCTTTTTGTTCTTCAGGTATACTTCATTCATCAACTGCATACACTAATCCTCATTACCGTCCCAAGCCTTGATGCAATCTTCCTGGCTTACTGCCATGAAGTGTCGGTGGCGAGGAATGCCGAGCATTATTTCGAAGTGTCAGGCAGTGAGTTTGATTATGACCTCGCCCTTCTCATTATGAACACATCTTGTGTCTTTGTTGTAGCAGCGAGCTACTACCATCATGAACTCATTGTTCACGACACTAATTGGGATCCCTCCAGCAAAATGTAACCCACTGCCCATTAGTTTTTCCATCCATTGACTTCCTGTGACCTTCCAGGTTCTGGCCCAGAAATCCTCCATATCAATGTGACCAAGTTCTGAGTCTCTCATATCCAGGTCACACTCTGCCTAGGATTCGGGCATCCTGACCCTCTGATATTTATACTTCATTTCTTCCTCTGTGAGCTTGGCTTTGCCCTTAGATTTGGTAGGTCTCTTGCTTGATGTTGACATATGTAACTCTGAACTTAGTTGTTGATCTGCAAGAAGAAGAAGTGAAACCCAACACAAGAAAGTCATATTAGCTGTTTGATCTTCCATTAAAGCGTTAATAGAAGAAAGAGTTAGTGATTTTAAGGCCTCAGGGCATAGGGCACATGAATACTATAGGTTACAGGGCTAAATAATATGGCGCACAGAAAAGGGGTGCTCCAAGGGATAAATCAGCGCCAAAGGGCGCAAGGCGCATGAATACTACAGGTTGCATTTTTTGTTGTTGCAAGAAGAAGTGTGCCTGCGCCATATGTATGCATCTTATAACGGGTGCTGATATTTTTCATGTTACACGAGTACAGGATACACCAAAGGGCATAGGTTTAATGTGTGTAACATCATCTTTTCGTGTGCAACAGGGGAACTTGGCGCGGCGCATGGAAGGTCTGCATGACATGATGTTGTTTGTAATAATGGATAAAATTAAGAAACAACATATGAATAAAATAAGAAACAACATATGAATACAATTAAGAAAAAGACCATATTTTTTGCCAAATTTTTTATAAAAAAATATACATGTATTCTACACTCTAAACACAACATTTCGTTAGTTTGTATAATTTCATGAATGTGTACGGTTTTGTGGCTATTACCTTTAGAAAATCAATTAAACTGAAAATTCATGTTGACTAAGGTACAAACCATACCAAAAAGTGGGACATTTTATTGAATAAAAAGAAGGATCAATACAAATACTATATAAGGTCAATAAAGCAAAAATAGTGTGTAGTAAGTAATACTTTGCTCAACAAATATCACATTTTAACAACTGCACACTAAGCTACATAATGCCGGGAGTCCACATCATATTCTCAACATTTGTAGGGCTCCAATTGCCGAGTACCGTACCATTTCCTATGATCTTGAAAACTTGTCTGAATTATGCATGTTGCACCATTACAAATGTCACAATCACATCATCTACCTGAAAAATGCAAACACACATAAATAAATAGATCACACCCACAACATACACCACATCCACATTTATAATTAACGAGAGAAAGATCAAATAAGAGGAGTTTAATACCGAAGCGAAGATTGTAAGAAGGCTGAGCATACCCACAAGTAGGAGCAGCTGTGCGAGGTTTTTCACGCAGGCAGCCATGGCTCTTTTTTCATTTTTTTCCTATTGATTGCTCAATGGGACAAACCGTGGTGTGGAAAAATTGTGAAGGAGAATAGCTCTCTCTCTCCTCTCCTCTCTCTCTCTCTCTCTCTCTCTCTCTGCTCTCTCTCTCTCTCTATCTCTCTCTCTCTCTCTCTTCTCTCTCTCTCTCTCTCTCTCTCTCTCTCTATATATATATATATATATATAATATATATATATATATTCAACAGCGATTAAACAATAATAATAGGTTTTTACAGTCCACAATGCCATGGGATGGCCTGTTTTTGGGTCTACAAGCGGCTTATAGCATATGGGACTACCTCGTACTCACATGCGGGAGGCAACTAACTTTGCTACAAACGAGGTGTACATACCCTACCCCCTGCAGGATTTGAACTTGTGACCTCTATTTCAAGAGCACATGTTCTTCACCATTAGGCTAACTCAAGTGTACGAAACCAATTAACAGGTTTGAAACCAATTAACATCACATATTTTTGGTTTGACAAGTGGGATCAGTTGTCAGAGTCAGATCTCATCCATGACCTTTGTAAAATATGATTTTATGTTTATTTGTATATACGATTGTTATTAATCCTAGGCATACTTGAAATACAAAAGGTAATGGATCTTTTCATAAATTTGTCAAACAACACCTCTCACATATTAACAATAAACATTTTGTTTGCCAATTTTGAAGGTGGTTTATTTTATATTTTAATCAATTGATGTCATTTGTTATATCATAAATTTTGTGTTATAATAATATCAAAATTAGAAATATTGACATTAATATATAAATTGAATTGAATTAAAATATATATTAAACATATATCTGCACTGTAGTTATATGTGTGATATATATATATATATAATGTATATATATATATATGTATATATATATATATATATATAGATGTATATATATATAGTATATATATATATATGTATAATATATATATAGTATACATATATATATATATATATATATGTATATATATATATATATAGGTGTTGTACACAAAATTTTACCATTATTATTGCCTCTCTCTATGGGCATATCATTATTCAACAAACATAGAGGTGTCTTCGCTCTCAACACCATATAGTAAAAGTAGCGAGTCATCTTTTAAGTTGTTCTTCTCTACCAACATCTACAAGCATGCCAATGGCACTGTCACCCCTGATTAGCTCATGATCACCATGTTTTCTCACTACATAGATCCCTCCATCCTTATGATATAAGAATACTCAACTTCACCCTTTGGCTTGAAAGTAGCAATTCATTTTAGGATAAATACAATTACTCTCAATACTTATGCTCTCGACAGATGACGAGACATGTTTCACAACAGTGCTAAGAGGAATGAACTCTTCTTCCTTCCATTTTCCCGATGGATGGCCCCTTACGTATCAATCAGGGGATGTTCAATAAGTTCAACGACATTATCGATTAGATCTATGGACAATGAAATCAAGCAATTTATCACTAAATAAGATATTGACCGTTGATTTGGATGATGCTTTCTAAGACCAAAGGCATCACAACACCATACCGGTTTGGATAACATCAATGTGTGTGCAGAAGAACCTACGGGAAAAGTGGGCAATCTAAATCTATAAATATGTTGAAAACTAGATTTATTGTAGATTGGGGTATAAGGTTAGAGAGAATTTTTGCTAACACAAAGTACAATTAGGTTACAAATCCCTTTTCCACAAGTATTTTACTAATTACTATTCCAAACCATCTCCATAACTTGAGACATGGTTAAGCAAGCATCAATTGTAAGGAATGACATAAGAGTGCAACTCCATCAACTATTGTAGGCTCACCATAACCACCTATCTACAGAATATGTACCATTTCAGAAATGTCTCATCCATCCACACGTGTTTTAAATATTTACACTAGGAATGGTTGCATAGGTACAACTATCTCTAGACATTGAAATTGCAAACATATAGTTTCTATATTGAAATAAGAACTCATTGCTAATGAATCTTGTTAAGATGGTGATTCCTCATGATAAAATCTATATAACCCTTTCCATACAAATAAATATGCAACCATCCACTCTTATGACAAGAAATAAGCTAAAAATTCCTATAAATCTTTTAATAATACATCAATAATGGCACCTCCAAACCCATAGAACAATCAAGTGTGTTATCTATGTTTCTTGATTTGGTGGAACAAATCAAAGTCTCAATGGAAGTATTCTAATGGTTATTTTAACACCACATTCTCACCGTGGAGTGAGGTCTGAAATTTCAAATTATTATCTATCAAATCAAAATTTATTGACAACTTTTTTTGTATAGTGATTGTAAATTTTATATACATTTTTCCATAATTTTTTTTGTCTTCGTATAAATACAAATAAGTTCGATTTTTGAGCTTACATACACTTACCGAACATTATTCCAAAAATTAGATGGTTTATTAATTTTTCAATGTGTAATTGTCTAGAGGCCAAAAATTTCTTACAAGTTGTATACGCGTAAATTTGCAATATAATTAAAAAGTAGTTTGGACTCATCTGGAGGCTTGCATAAGATTTGATGGCTGACTCCACCAGTCAAACCAACAATCTATGACGTTAAGGGGTTTTAAACAACCCATCCATCTTTGTTAAATGTCTTTTCTTTATTTAATAATTTAAAAAATACATTGTTTTTTTCGTTGTATTTACAAAGTTGAGGTAAGCTTAAATATAAGTACATTTTTAACAAAATATGTTATTTAAATATCCATGTAATTACACTTATATTTATATTAAATGTATTTACAGTGATAATGAATTTTTTGCCAAATTCTTTCACATCAAAATAAGAAGGGACTAACAATTTTACAAAATATAAAATACAATTAAAATAAACAAAAATGTCCAAAACGGGCGTCAAATCTCTGTCTCGAGGTTGTCAATTTTCCGGATAAAATACTCATCATCAAAATACTTGTATAAAATACTCATCATCAAAATACTTGTATAAAATACTCATCATCAAAATAACGTGATTTAATAGTCATAGTCATACCGTACACGTTGAGATGAAATGAAAAAAAACGTCATGGGATTGAAGATAAGATAACAACTATCATGGCATTTAATACATTTAGTGGAGATTTTATGGGATAGTAGTGGTATGCGTAACCAGAACAATGTGGTGACATGTTTCATGTTGGAATCATCAAGGAAATATTTTAGGAATTTTGAGAGGTGGAAAATCATCTGACAGTGCGAACACAAAGGCCCTTGTATAAGTTGTAACTTGTCTCGAAAGGTTTAAGGAGACTCATGAATATTTTAGATCCTAAAAAGCTCAAATGAAATTATATTTATTTTTCTTTATATATCATATGATGTGTTAGTTCATCGTGATCATAAACTCTTTTTATCACTCAGTTTAGTGGTGCACACGCCTTGAGGAAAAAGTGAAAATATGGGTAAAAATGATGAATAACTCATTTTAATGACTTATAAATATTCTCATTGGATTAATTATACCTTTTCCATAATTTTTCATATATTATATAACCAAATTTTGTTAAGTTTTGACCGCGAAATGAATAAATAAAATTTGGTCCAACAACACCAATGTGTTACCAGTCGGGAACTAAAATGTGTTACTGGCCGACAACAAGAAAAATGTGTTACCGGACGGTAACAAAAAATGAATGTATTACAAGAAAAGAACAATATTTTGATGTCGTTTGAGAATAGAAAGATTCTCATGATGTCCGAGAGCAATATTTTGATGACGGACAGGAACATAAAGATTATGATGATGGTCAGGATCAAGTTTTTTATGACGGTTAGGAACAAGAAGAATGTGTTGATGGCTCAGGAACAAGACAAAAGTGTTACCGTTGGTAACAAGAAAAAATTATGATGTCTAGGAACAAGAAGGTATTGATGTGCGACAATTGGAACACCAAAGGTCAGGAATTCGAAAGGTCGCAGTGGCGAAGGAACACCAAAGGTCAAAAGCTGAAAAGTCAAAAGTCACGAAGGAAGGTGAAAGGTCAAGTAGGGGAGATGAAAATTCAGTCTTATCACTATAAATATGAATGTCTCCCTCATTTTGAGGCAATGGTTAATACTTGTTTAGTAGATCTCACTGTCTTTCTAGAAGCAAGTACCTTCATTTCCTCAGTTCCTCATCTACTATTGTTCTATCTCCATCTCAACTTGTACTCCAGGAGCATTGTAATTTGTGCAACATGATGCAATAAGACTTTGTGTTTCTTGTTGATTGTTTTTCTTTCTTTGCAAATGGTTTCTTCTAATTGATGCAAGTGAAATGTTCTGGTTTTGATATAACAAATTTTGCTATGTTATTTTTTGATCGAAATCCCTTTCTCATTTTTCTCTCCCATCTCTCTAGGTAAATAATTTTCTTATCTTGTATTAAATACAAGCAATTACCATAGGTTTAGGGAAGTATTCCTATGTGAACCCCGGTCTTCGGGCCACCCTAAAAATTAGTTTAGATTATTTTCATTTCCTTGTTTTCAATAAATGGAGTTTCCCCATGTTCAGGTAGAGGGACTCAGTCCCGCACACTGTTGGTGAGAGTCCACTAATTTTCCCAATCGACAAATTATTTTCCAACAGTTTTTGGCACCCACCGTGGGGTAAATTTAGCATATCTGCACCCAATTTTTATTCCATAAAATCCAAAAAAAATATATATTCCAAAAATCAAAATTCTGGAGTTTGAAAAAGTCATTGAGCCTTATGTCTTTCACTGATGGTTATCCCTGGTAATCCCCCAGTCCTTAGGCCTGAGATTCTATTCCATACCCAAGAATGATATTGCATTGGACTTGAGGGATGCTATTTGGCACAATAGATTGAGATTCTTCCATTACCACACTGCTACAAGAATTCTAGATTCTGAAGAAGAACATGTAGAAGCCTTAGAAAGAGTGAGACAAGTTTAGAACCAAAAATGGAGATCCTAGAAGAATCTTGTTTGAATTGTACGTTCAAGATGGCTGACAGAAGGTATATAAGATCTTCCAGAGCTAGTGGTGTGTCTGATCCTAACTTTGAAGAACAGTTGCAATCTGATTTCAGACTTCCTATCAATCAAATTGCAAGAAGAATAGGTCGACAATACTCCCCACAATTTGATCATACTTTTTCTTTTGAGTCCCTTGCTGACATAAGTTGCAGTCGAACCTTTGAACTACGTTCCCCCACAAGAGGAAGTTTCTGAAGAAGATCTTGAAAGAATATGAATTCATTCTTGAAGGATTTGAAGAAGAAGAAGAAGAAGCTGAAGAGGAAGAACCACCAATGGCTCAACAAGCACCACTACCTTGGGGGAAAAATACAGGTCCTTTATCTCTCACCCCTGCCTCTACATGATCTACCTAGAGGGTCAAGAAATAATTTTCCCAAGTTTCATGGTGATGGGAAGCAACATCCAAATGACCACATTGCGGCCTTCATCACTACTTATGGAGTGTTGGGAGTTGGATATGAAGATGTATCAGTCCGACCTTTTTGTATAATCTTTGCAAGATGCAACAATAGACTGGTTCTACCACTTTCCTACCAAGTCTATAACTAACTAGAACGACATGAAGACCAAGTTTGAAAAGAGATTCAAACTTTCAAAAGATGCTCATGCACTGTTGGTCTAGTGGTCTCAACTGAAGAAAGAACCCTTTGAACTAATGAGGGAGTTTGTGGAAAAATTCAATAGGATGCTTTACAAGATTCCTGGAAGTGACCTGTCCTATTGAAGACAACAAGCTAAGTTTTTTCAAAATTCCCAACTTCCTGAAGGTGAGTTATATGCTAAGAAGAACTCAACCAACGCATTTGGATGAAGCAAAAAATCTTGCAATTGAAGTGGAGGATGATCTGATCATGTCAGGGAAGATAAAGAAAGGTCATGGTAAGGAGAAAGGCCAAAGATCAAACACAGGTACCACAGATTCATTAGTTCAGAAATTGGCTAATGATGTATTATCTCTCAAGAAGCAATTGGATCAAGTTTCTGTGAGTAGAGAGGCACCTAAGAAGAAATTTTCTAAATAGAAAAAGTATCGGCCCATCACCTCAAATACTTTCTCTAGAGGATCCCCCTGTAAATGTAACTTGTTATACATAGGGTGATGATGAAGATGAGATTGTTGAAAAAGATGATGATGATGAAGAAGAATATGGGCTTGAAATTGAAGAAGTTGATGATGCTAAGATTGGGTATTTCAAATACTCATCTGGAGATGAAAGTGAAGAAGGTGATGCACCAATTTTCTCCTGTGTAGTGTTCACTCATTCTCAATAAAAAAATCAAAGTTCTTCTGCTGCTACCCCCAAGAAGAAGAAGGATGAAGATTCTCCCATGGCGACTCCATATAATAAAATAATCAATAGAGGAGATTGTGCTTCCACCTTCTATGGAATCTGCTAAAGAAAAAATAGACCTTGTGGCAGCCAAGAAGACCACAACTAGCTGAAACAAGTAAGTCTCCTAAGTCTACATCTGTTAAAACATCTTCTTCTAAGGTTTCTAATGCTACTTCCAAAGCAATAAATGTATCTAACAAAAATTCTGAGATACCTAATAAGCCCGTAGTAACTTCCAAGTCTACCTCTGCTACTAAAGTGACCCCTGATTCCAAAGTAGTGTCTTCTTCCAAAACTTCCACCGCCTCAGATACATCTACTTCATCCTCTTTTGATATCATAGACCATGTCAAAAAGTATAAGGTCCAAATATCTGAGTTTGAATATTTGCAGACCCATCCAGAACAGATTTGATAAACTAGTCTGGTTTATCAAGGGTAGTAACCCAAAGCCCAATGTTTTCACTCCCTCTTCCAAAGGATTACTACCGAATCCTCCTTCCCCATCATCTCAAAACATGCTAGCCCTAAGTGCATCCAAGACTGACAAGGTTGAACCATTCTACCTTTCTCTTCTTATTGGAGGCTACCAATTGAACAACTGTATCATAGACTTAGGTGCTTCTGACAATGTGATGCCAATAAAAGTAGCTAATTCCCTTGGTTTGACTCTAACACAGGGCTAAAGGTTGGTGTTATTCTATGGAAACTAAAGAAGTCCCACTTGTGGGAAGAATAAAGGATGCCCAAGTTGCTTTAGCTGATTTCCCTGAGAAGAAAGTGTTATTGACTATCCTAGTAGCAGACATTCTGGCCTCATATGAGATGTTGTTGAGAAGAAGCTTCTGCAGAGATTTGGGAGGAGAAACTCAGATGGAATAGTCTTCAATAATTATTCCAGTCAAGGGATAAATGAAAAAGTTGTTTCCAATGAGAAAAATGAAATATACAGTGCAAAAATCAGAATATCCTAGGGCAGATATTCTTTATCAAGACAACGACATGGGAATTACTTCATGACTTCCAGAGGAAATGATGATGTGCCTCTTATATCAAAAGAATATGAAGATAGATTATGGACCATGGAGTTTGATGGAATTCATTGCAGTTCAGGTTCCGAGTTGGTGTGGTTTTGATTTCCCCATTATGGTGAGTTGTTTCCTTTTTCTTTCAAGCTCCAATTTGAAAATAAAAACAATACTGCAGAATATGAAGCCCTTCTCTTAGGAATGGATATAGTTGATTCCATGGGAATTAAACAATTGAGATTCCTAGGATATGTAGAGGTAATTGTGAAACAAGTTCGGAATCAGTACCAAGTGAAGAATTCATGGCTAAAAAATTACAAGAATAGAGTATGGGATTGCATTGAATCCTTTGATGATTTCTCTATACAAGTTGTTCCCCATGAATATAATGAAAAGGTGGATTCTCTTGTTGTGTCAGGTTCTTTGATGATACCACACCCCTCTTTTGATAAAGATAAATATTCCATAGAGATGGTTTTTAGACCTAGTGTGCCTCGATAATGTAAATCACTAGCAAGTTTTTAACGATGACAATAAGCTCTTGGCCTTCTTAGAACAAAGAGATAATTTCAACAACCTCTTCTTCAAAGGAAGTGAGAACTGACATAGGGATTCAACTTCAGAAGAAGACAAAGGTGAAGTTGAAGAGGTTTATTCTGATGGAGTGCTCGTGATGAAAGGTAATAAGATTCCTAAGGGCCTAGTCTCACTTGAAGAATTGTTTGATAGGCATGATAGATATGTGAAAGATAAAGCTAAGGAATCTCCCAAGAGAAATCTTCTGATTTTGAGAAGGTAAATATTGGAACAGAGAAGCAAACCCAGTTTGTGAATATAGGGAAATGTTTCTCACTAGAGGAAAAGAGAAGCTTTGTTTCATTATTGAAAAAATATTCATATGTATTGGCATACTCTTATGATGAATTGAAATATTTCAAACTGAAAGAGATGTAGCACACAATACCACTCAAGTCTGAAGCAAAGTCATTTCAGAAAAAAGTAAAGATAATATAATCCAAATATTTATGGAATAATCTGAGAGGAAGTGTTGAAAATGTTGAATGCAAGGATCATTTTTCCAATCCATCACTCTACATGGGTGGAAAATATTGTCCCTGTTCTGGAAGAAAAATGGAGAAATAAGGATTTGTGTGGACTTTCAGAATCTGAACCAAGCTTCTCTAAAGGAAAATTATCCACTTCCAATCATGGATCAGATTTTACAAGTAGTCACAGGTTCAGAAATGCTTTCCATGCTGATGGATTCTCTGGCTACAATCAAATTTAAGTTTCTCAAGAAGATCAATATAAGACTGCTTTTACAACTCCGTGGGGAACCTTTTCCTACAGGTGGATGCCATTTGGTCTCATCAATGTTGGGGCCACATTTCAAAGAGAAATGGACTTGGATTTCAAGGATTTGAAGAAAAAATGTATTTTTGTGTATCTAGATGATCTCACAGTCTTCTCTAAGAAGAGGAAATAACATTTGATACACCTAGAACAAGTTTTTGTTAAGGTGTCGAGAACATGGCATATCATTGAATCCAAAAAATTCAATCTTTGGAGTGACTGAAGGAAATCTCTTGGGACACATTGTGAACAAATAAGGGACAAAGATTGATCCAGAAAGGGTGAAAGCTATTCAAAATCTATCCTTTCCGATAAGCAAGAAGGGAGTTCATTCATTTTTTGGTAAATTCAACTTCCTCTACCGCTTTGTTCCATATTTTGCTGAGTTAACAAAGCATATTACTAAAATGATGAAGCCTCAAGAGAGTTTCAAGTGGATTAAGGAAAAAAAATAAGCATTCAAGGATATCAAAAAGGCCATAGCCAAAGATCCAACCCTGGTATGTCCTGATTTCAATAAAGATTTCATTTTGTATTGTTATGCATCTGAGCACACTATTTCAGCTATTTTAGTTCAGAAGAATGAGGAAGGGCTTGAGTCTCCTATTGCCTTCATGAGTATTCCCGTTGAAGAATCATGATCTCAAATACTCCTCCATTGAAAATCACACTTATGCAGTGGTCAAGGCAGTCAAGAATTTCAGATTCTACATCCTACACTCTCACACCATTATAATGGTTCTTAGATCATCTATAAAATTTATCTTGACTCAACAAGATCTTGGAGAAAAAAAGGAAACTGGGTGTCGAAGATTCAAAGAGTTATGACCTAGAGATAAGGCCATATAATTTCATTAGGGGCAATGGGTTATATAGGTTGATAGCTAAAGATGAGTCTCTCCTAAAAAATTATGAAGACAAATAATGTCTATTGCTATGGATGTGTAAGTAAGGACCTGCCCCAATTACTCTTTGTAAATACCACCAATGAGTGGTATAGTGATATTTCTTACTTCCTCACTTATGGTGATTGTACAAAGCATATGGATTACAAGAAAAGAAGGACTCTGAAGCTCAAAGCTGCAAGGTATGTGATTTGGAACCATGTATTGTATAAGAGAGCCCTTGATGGATGTTTCTTAAGGTGTGTTGATAAAAAGAAACAGGAGAAGCTACTAAAAGCATATCATGACCAAGCTTGTAGTGGACATTTCTCTTCCATGGTCACTGCACACAAGATCCTTCCAGGGAGGTACTATTGGCCTACTCTCTTTCAAGATGCTCAAAAATGGGTATCTAAATGTGAGCCTTGCCAACAGTTTATGGGAAGACCACAACTCACTGCACTTCCACTCAGACCGGTGGTGATTGAAGAGCCTTTCCAACAATGGGGTCTAGACTTCATCGATTCTCTTAATCCTCATTCTAGTGCAGGTCATATCTTCATTCTCACAGCAACATATTACTTCACTAAGTGGGTGGAGGCCATACCTAGTCAAGCAAGCCAATTCAGAAACGGTATGTAACTTCATCAAAGAAAATATTATTGTCTATTTTGGCATTCCACAGAAGATAGTTGTTGATAATGTCACCTATTTCTCTTCTCTGGAATTAACTCGAGTTCTTCTATGGATACATGGAATATCCTTAGCCCATGCATCTAACTATTATCCTTAGGGGAATGGTCAAACAGAATGTAGTAATAAGAATCTTGTGACAATTGTGAGGAAGCTCATAGATCAAAATCAAAGAAATTGGCACAAGAAGCTATATGATGCACTATGGGATGATCGGATTACTCTAAAAAAGAGATATTGTATGTCTCCATTCCAACTCCTATATGGGATAAATGCAGAAGGTTTCAATAATTGTAGAGTTTCCAACATTGCAATTAATCAAAGCAAGTAGAAGATGGTGAGTTCCAAGACTCACTGGATAAAAGGATTTTGTACTTGGAGAAGCTATGTGAAGATAGGGTGTTGGTCATTGATAGGATAAAGGAACATCAGTTGAAAGTAAAGAAATTTTTTGATAAGAAGGAAAAGAAAAGAGATTTTTAGATTGGTGATCTGGTCCTACTATGGGATAAAAGGAGAGAACCAAAAGGAAGCCATGGAAATTTTTATTCATTATGGCTTGGACCATTTCAGATACGAGACACATGTGGAGAGAATACTTTCCAACTATCTTATCTGGATGAAACTCACTTGGAATTGCCTCACAGTGGGCAATACCTAAAATTATACAAACAGTGAAAGCAGGGTTGTCCCCCACATGTACCATAGGTGAATATAGGTGTGTGTGTGTTTCCCTTTTTGTTGTGTGTTTCCTTTCTATCATGTGTTATATTTTTGTCTTGTGTTGTGTTCAATAAAGAAAGTTTGTTGTATCCACCCTTATTTTGCAATGAATCCTATAGCCCAATGGATAAGGCACTGGTCCTCTTAGTGTCTTGAGATTTTGGGATTCCTACTTGCCCCATATTCACTTTGTTCAATCTTGAAGACAAGTCCCCAAGCTAGAGACAAGTTGTTTTCATGCTAAATTTCTAGCATAAAAATTTGAAATTTTGGCCATGACAATCAAGCCCACACTCATAAAATACCTTAACTGGGTAATGTGAACCTGCCCTCCGACCAATATTTGACTATGTAAACCCCATCATGGCCTAGAGGGATGTGCTAACTAGATTTTTAAAGTGTTTTTCATGTGCAGGTAAGTTGATGGAAAAAATTCATGAGATTCATTATGATTCACCTGGAAGGAGTTTCTCTTGGAGGCCTAAAAAGGCCTATTTTCATACTTTTGGCACCTGCAAAGCACCTCCTGGGATCTACCAAGAATTTATAATGCCTCCAAGTAGTGTATGATAGATCTGTGTGATCAATTTGAGGTAGTTTAGGAAATTTTTGGAAGAAAATCAAGGTTTAGGAACAAGTTATACAAAATCAGGGTCTTTATGAGCAAGGTATTGGGAAATGCATGTTCTAAAAAAGCTAGTCACCTTGTTTGAAGAGTTTTAGGATCCTTATAAGGATTTAGAATCTCATACCCCAGGAATTGGAGAGATAAAATATCCTACTTCATGTTGGAATCATCAAGGAAATATTTTGGGAAGTTTGAGAGGTGGAAAATCATCAGACAGTGCACACAAAGGCCCTTGTATAAGGTGTAACTTGTCAGAAAAGGTTTCAGGAGACTCATGAATATTTGAGATCCCATCCAAATCTCAAATGAAATTATATTTAGTTATTTTTATATTTCATATGATGTTTAAGTTCATCGTGATCATAAACTCTTCTCATCACTCAGTTTAGTGGCACACACCTCAAGGTAAAAAGTGAAAATTTTTGTAAAACATGATGAATAACTCATTTTTCAGGAATTATAAATATTTATCATTGGATTAATTGAACATTTTTGATAAATTTTCATATATTATACTAAATTTTGTTAAGTTTTTACCCCGAAAATGGAAAAATAAAATTTGGTCCTGAAATACTAAAGTGTTACTGGTCCAAAACACAAATTTGTTACAGGCCGAGAACATGAAAAAAGTGTTACCAGATGGTAACAAAATGGTTGTATTACTAATGAGGAAAAAGGTTTCGAGGTCAGATGAGAACAAGAATATTTTGTTGATGTATGGGATAAATTTTTTAATGACGGGTGAGAATAGAAAGCTTCTGATGACGACTAGGAGCAATTTTTTGATGAAGGACGGGAATGATAAGAATGTGTTGAAGTTCAAGGACAAGTGGAATGTGTTGATGTCCAAGATCATGAAAAATGTGTTTAAAATTAGGAATGAGGAGAATGTGTTGATGATTAGGAACAAGAAAACTATATTGATGGATGGGAACAAGAGAAATGTATTTACGGCTGGGAAAAATAAAATTATATTGGCATGAGACAACTAGGACACCAAAGGTCAAGAATTCGAAAGGTTACCATGAAAAAGGAACCCCAAAGGTAAGAAGATGAAAAGTCAACAGTCACGAAGGAAGGTGAAAGGTCATGTGGGTGAGATTAAAAGTTAGTCCTTATATATATATATATGAATGGTGCCCGTCATTTCAAGGAAATGGTTAATACTTGTGTACTATCTCTCATTATCTTTCTAGAAGCAAGTTCATTAATTTATTTTGTTTCCTCATCTACTACTTTCTATCTCCCTCATTGTACTCCACATTGTACTCTGTGCAACATGAGCAATAAGGAGTTTCTTGTTTGTTGTTACTCTTTAATTGCAAATAGTTTTGTCTAATTGATACAAGTTAAATGTTCTGATTTTAATGTAATAAAATATGTTATACTATCTATGGATTAAAATCCCTTTCTCAATTTTCTCTCCCATCTCCCTCACTAAATTTTTTTCTTCTCTAGTATTGAATACATGAAATTTCCACAGGCTTTAGGGAATTATTCTTGTGTGATTTTAGTCTTCGAGCCACCATGAAAATTAGTTTAGATTGTTTTCATTTCCTTGTTTTAAATAAATGGAGCTGAACGATTCAAGCAGAGGGAATCAATCCCACACATTGTTGGTGAGAATTCACTAATTTGGCCAATCGATAAATTATTTCGCCAACAGACCTCATTCGCTTGAAATTATTATCAAAAAACGGTTTTACTTTCTAATCTTTTGGAGGCACTAGAGTTTCATTTATTTTTTAACATTTTTACATTTTTAATTTTACAAGTTCAGATGGAGATTTGATTCCATCAGTTGTGTGTTGGGATTTAATGTCATGTTTGTAATGCAATGTCATGTTTCTCGTACAATATTTCCTTTTCCTTCTACAATATTTCACTCCCTTAAATTTAATTTCTTTAATACATCCCCTTACACATTGCTAATGCACCCCACATATGTGATTTTTAGTTAGTAACTCTAACTAAGAAGTAGGAACCACGACGAAAAGGATTAAAAACAAAAGGGGCCAAAGGTCACCGTAAGTCTTAAATTTCCATGCGAATAAAACCTTGAAAAGACATGTCGCCGCGCTATGTTGAACGGACATTGACTATAGCCTACGGCTTGCCACAGTCATCTCCATTTAATGCACTAAATGCCATGACAGCTGTTATTATCTTGTCCTCAATCCGGTGACTGTTTTGTCATTTTATTTCAACTTGTAAGGTGTGACTATGACTAGGTACTTAAAAGTTCTGTAACAATATCACTAGATATTAAATCGCATTATTTTGATGGGCATTTTATCAAATTCTTGATTATTGTTTCGTGATGTAATTTTAACAAATGGTAAATCCACTCCACACCAGGCCTAGAAATCGATATCATGCAGCAGGCCGTTTTCTAATGATTTTCTCGATTTATGTGTGTCATTTTTGCGTAGGGGTCATGTTAATTTTCTCTGTATTATATCATGTTAATCTTCTTATTATTCTAATTTTATCATAGGTCTCCCAAAAGATATTTAATGATTTTGAGTGCACATGTTTAGTAAAAAAATTACCTAACCATAAACAATTATATGGTGAAAAATCAATGAACCTTTAAATTTTAAAATATTGCTCTATAACTTTATGTAAGTTGTAACAATATATAAGTTATTTGTATTTATATGTTGACAAAATATTATGAAATATTGTTTAGAAAAAATTAAATTTACAGTCAATAATTTGAATTTTAGACCTCGCTCGTTGTTACGTTTTAAAAATAACCATTGGAATAGCTCCCTTCAAACTTTGATTTGTTCTACAAAATCATGACACATGGATAACACACTTGATTCTTTTATGGGTATGGAGGTGCTATTATCATGTATCATGTAGAGATTTACAAAGAATTTTAACATTTCTCGTGAATGGACGCACATTTATTTGTATGAAAGGGTTATATAGATTTTATTTTGAGGAATCGTCATCTTAACAACATCCTCTACCACCCAATTTTTACTTTAATAAATAAGCTATGAGTTAGCATTTTTTGTCTAGAGACAATTATCCGCATTAACAATTCTTAGTGCAAGTCTATGAAACACAGAGATGGACGAGACATTGCTAACATGGTACATATTTTGGAGAAACGAGTTTTTGGCTAGCCTACAGTGGTTATTGGAGCTTGATGAAATGACTCTCAACTTTCCTTTCAAAAGTATGATAAAATATACCAAGGTCATACAACTTACAAACAATATTGAACATGTTAGAATAAGATTACAAATAAACGTTTCATCATCATAAATAATCTCTATAATGACATCTTGAGAATATAGAAAGCTATGGAATACATTTCACCCACCAAATTGCTCCTACTCAAATGACAATCAACATTCAAGAATGAGAAAACCAAATATCTTGTTCTCAACCTATCAAAACTTCACCTTTAGTCATGGGGTGTTTGGCCTCTCCTCTTAAAGTCTTAGACTATTTCTTGATCTAATGCTATCACCATATACTATTATTTTGCATCTTCCTCTTAGTTATTGTCATGCATCAATTAATCAATTAATCATGAAAAATATAGGGATTATCCTTATACTCTGCTACTACACTGTATTAGATCCTTTAGTATTTGATGGTAGGACTTTTCTCTCACAAATTTTATCCTTCTCATAGCATGTTCAATTCATATCTAAAAATTTCAATGAATGCATAGATCATTGATATTCCAAACCCTGTTGAATTTGTCACAAAAACTGTGAATAGGTTTGCTTGTCTTTAAGTAGATGTTTGTCTTAAGGCTCAATTTTATAATCTTATGAATGTATTCTATTTAATATTCTCACAAGTAATGAGAAACTAATCCTTTCTATTGGTTCTCCCAAATATTTCTAAGGTTAGGGTTATCCAACAATAAAAAAAGTTACTAAGCTATTAAACCAAGTATTAGAACATTGTAGCCATGAAATCTCACATTATACCTTTCTTATCGTCCTTTTGATTAAGCACCTACATATAGAATTCTTATACACATCCATCTATAAAATAATTTCTAGAAATCTTGAGCATAGTACAACACCCGAATCATATGTGAACCACCTTTTCCCTACTGCATATGAAGTTTAAAGGAATTTGAATGGAAAAAATTCAAGATAGAGTGTTTCTCTACAAGTTAGGCTTTGACTATAAGAAGAAAACTTGAGAGGTTCATAAGCTTTGCTCATGAAACTTAAGAGTTATTTCTCCTTCTTAACACATCTATCAGACTCTTAACAATCTTCACTAATCTTTCCAAATTCAAAAATAAACTTGTGCAATGTTTCACATGTGTTATAAGTGACTGAAAAGGACTGTAGATGTACAGAAAATAGGATATTGAAGTTTCCAATCATATATGATTCAAAACAAGTGCAAATTAACTTCCAATTGAATTGAAATATCTTTATCTATGAATGAACGAGATGAATACAACGCATCAAACCACCAGAGTTATTTAGTTTGTAAGAACTCTAAAATTTCATATGCACATAACTCTATTACATTGACAGATTTTCAACAAAACTATTTTTCATGTATCTTATTAGTCATAATTCACCTTAAAATCATTATAAACATGTGAATAAGTAATTTTCCTCGATGAAACATACCTTCAACATCACGTAGATTTGTTTAATAATCACTTACACAGTCTTAATCTACAAATTATAGGCCTAAAGGCCTTCTCCATTCCTTTCTCCCCAATCAATCCTCTTGATTCGACCTTATACTTGATTATTTACTTCATTTGACTCCACTCAAACTCATCTCTACATAATAATAGGTCTTTAATTGAACTTATCTTGAAATAGACCATAAATCAATCTCTCTCACTCACTCTTAACCCTTATTATTAACAAACATGCCTTCTTTATTTCTTTCCAACGTTGAAGTCTTCTTCTAAATATATTTGAGGTGGATTTACCTTACATGGAAATAGATAACATTTACATATGTTAATATACCTCGTAAGATCCTTCCATACTGTCCATGTTTTTCACAAGTGGTCATAAACCTTACAAAACTTCTTAGACAATTCAAATATTCAAATTTAACTTTTTGGAGGAAAACTCTAAAACCCCACCAATTGAATTCTAGAACACACCTAAAGACTAAATAACAGTTCTTATTGATTCCTAAAAGACCCCTAGACTTTCTAGTTCATGAACACGTACAAATTAACATATTTACATTGTTGAAATATAAGTTCATAGCGTGATGTTCTTACATAAAAGTTGCATTCTTATCTCATTATGTACAGTCGATGCTTTGTAACTATGTCTCAAGTTATGGGGATGCTTTGGAATGTCGCTTGGGAAAATACTGGTGCTCGAGGGATTTGCAACCCTGGTTGTACTTTTTGCTAGTAATGATTTTCTCTAAGCTTATTTCCGCAAGCTTCAATAAATAGTTGCGAAGATATCAATAGAAATGGGCTTCCCACTTTGCCGCCATTCTTCTACACTTAGATTGATGTTGTCTAAAGGGATATGGTGTCGTGATTCCTTTGGTGCTAGGAAACATCACCCAAATCAATGCTTTAATATGTGAAAAGTTCTTCAATGCCATTGGCCATAGATGTTATTAATAATGTCTCTAAACTTATTGAATGTTCCATTGTCAAAGCCAACTAGACCATCCATGGGGAAAATGGAAGCAAGAAGAACTCATTCCTCGTGTAAACCTTGTGAAACGTGTCCTATCAGTTCTTGAGAGCATTAGGATAACTCTATTTTTCCTAGTAGGAATCTTCACTTCCGATCCAAACGGCGAAGAACATCATCCGGTTAAAGTCGTCTGCATAGCGAGCGAGCATAGCGATCATGAGTTGATCAGGAGTGAGGTTTTCATTGGTGTGCTTGTGGATGTCGATGAAGAACAATAACTTAAAAGAGGGATCCATCTCTTTTGCTACATGTTGGTGCTAAGAGCGAAGACACATTTATGTGTGGAAGGTAAGGGCATGTTCACGAAAAGAAAGGATGATGACAGGATTTTTTTAAATTTTTATTTGTTTTAAGAGAAATACCTAAATTAATTTCAGAAAAGATATAACTGCAATGTAGATATATGTTTGATGTTTTTAAATTAACTTTTATTTAAATATTAATATCAATGTTTCTAGTTTCATTATTTCTAATTATTAAACAACACAAATATAATATAATAATTGTTGCGGGGCGGCAAGTTCCTGTCTCTTGAGAAGAAAGAAGAGAGCTTGCAATTGCATTTAGGATACAAGGATTGTTTGAGGTAACAAAATAAAATTTAAAAAGTTGACAAGTGGTGCTTAGTTTTAGAATATGATCTAAAATGTGTGTATTTTGCTTAATCACACAGGACATCTAAATTATAGAGAACTGACGAGGATCTGGTTACTTGTGCGGTTAACATATACAAGTATTAAAGCTCTATTTGTAATTTAATATTTTTTACTTATAATTTAATATAATGTTTTTGAGTTTTGGTTGTACATGACACTAATATTGATGACCATAAATAATAAAAGCAATTTCACTATTTGTAAATTTAATTTTGGAAAACATAGAAAACACTTACCTAGATTGGGAAAAAATGAAAAATAGAGCTATCAAAAATAGATTTGAATAGATTTGATGTGACATTGAGTTGATTCTCAACTATTTTATTAAAGTGCAATTTTCATGTCAATACATGTGTCACTCTAAGAATTTTTGAATTAAAAATTTACAAATATGTTTGAGTGGAGTAAGGCCAAAAAAATTGTCCATTTAGTAAAAAGCAACTAATAAACATCAAACAAATCATTTTTTTTTAAATTTTCATTTTATTTAAGAAATTGTTAAATTCAAAACTCAAAATTAGAAAAGTGAATAGCAATTCAAAAATATAAGATTTCAATTATTTGAGAAGGTTTTAACTAATAAGGGATGAGGCCGTGATCGTAATAAGGGATGAGGCCGGGATCGTTCCCTGGATGAATTTGGCATAATGGAAACACCTCAGTCCTTGGCCACTTAGCCGAAGAAATCTACCCCCCTCAAACATGAGATATAGCGGTCTATACCCTACCAAATTTCCAAAAAATAAAATAAAATTATAGTAAAGGAACTAACAAATAACATCAAGTCATTAGAACATACATAAAAACACCTTCAAATAATATCAAGTCATTAGAATATACGTGAAAACACCTTCAAAATTGGCAAACAAGGTATTTATTGTTAAATGGTTCAAGAAGAGGCGTCCATTTGACAAATTTATGTTAGACACGTTATCTATTTTATAACAGTGGTATATATAAATAAGCATGAAATAATGCTACGTCCTGTCATTTCGTTTGAACATGTGATAAATGTAGAATATAACCCTGCTCTGCCAAGGATCGCACATTTCCTTTTCCCTTCCCAAACCCCAAAGGACACCCGTTATTTTCAACCAGCTAAGCCTATTGTGGTGTTGGCTTGGCCGCGTCCGGGCCATTCCCTCTATAAAATAACTATTCTCCTCCAAAGTTTTTCCACAACACGGTCTGTCCCATTGAATCAGTCGAGAGGAAAAGGAAATAATTAAAAAAAGCCATGACTGGCCGCGTGAAAAGCCTCGCTCCGCTGCTACTGCTTGTGGGTGTGCTCACCCTTCTTACAATCTCCGCTTCGGTATTAAACTTCTCTTCTCTGCTCTTTCTCTCGTTAATTATAAATGTGGATGCGGTTTATGTTGTGGGTGTGATCTATTTATTTATGTGTGTTTGCATTTTGCAGGCAGACGATGTGATCGTGACGTTTGTAATGGTGCAACATGCAGAATTCGGTCAAGTGTTCAAGATCATCGGAAACGGTACGGTACTCGGCGATTGGAGCCCTGCAAATGTTGAGAATATGACGTGGACTCCCGGCGATGCATGGGCCTCCTCTGCAGTATGTTCATTTCTTTATATCCTGTCAATACTACACACTGTTTTTTTCCTTACTGACCTTATATAGTATTTGCATTGATTCTTTCTGGTGTATTTTGTGAAAGACGCTGACGAAAGGGGTAAACTACGAGTACAAAGCGGTGGTGGTAGACTTCTCGGATGGGAGCAACGCAGTCTGTTACATGCCGGATAATAACCGCGTGCTAACTGTGCCGGAAAGTTATTCCAAGTCTCATTACGTGGAGACGGTGTTTTGGAAGGCATCGTGCGGTTACGATTGTCACTCCACCACTGCCTGCGGCGTCACGAGCAAATGGACGGTGTTTGATCCCATTCGCCGCGTTGTATGAAGATCCGAAAACCCTAAACCAAACCAGTTAGTTGCCCAAAGTAGCTGACGGCGACGTTTATAAATAAACGCTAATATTTTGTAGTTATGTCATATAGGTATATATGAAAAATATGAGATATTATTTGTAGTGTGATTTATGTGTTACCATGAGGTAGCGAATCCCAACGTTTTTTTTTTTAATCAATTTTTTTTTTTTTTTTGGTTTTTAAAGCCCTTTTTCATTTTCTTTCTTATTATTCACTCCCGAGTGCGGACGAGATTTCACACTCTAATTCTCTAGTTATTATGACAACTTAATTTTTTAAAACTTTGTTTGGTGTATTTTTAAAGACCCCAGTTCGAAAAAATATTTCGAACTCTAGTAACTAGCAAAAGCATCATAGGTGCTTGTGAGAGGCTGATTGGTATATAGAAGGATTTATATTATTAATAATTGTATTGTCTATGCATTTTATAAAATCAAAATCAAATTCAATTTTATTGTTAAAGAATAATAATAGTTACTTGAATGTCACCAAAATTAAGCAGAAAATACTGCAGAGGAACAGTGGGTGTTGTGGATTAAAAAAACCGATCTTGATCGCAACTTGTCTACCTGTTACTCTTGCAAAAACTATCTGCATTAATAGTTCGATAGTCTACCTCTATAGCGCTCTCTGCAGCTCTCTTATTTGGGTGTTGATAAAAATTGATCCTCTAAAAATACACTGTGACGACGTCTTGAATTTGAATGATGGCTCCCAATATGTGGATCATTAAACTACTTGTCTCTGTGACCTCCACTTCGGCCAAATTGCAATCTTGTCCCAAAAATTTAAAGTAATTTTATCTTTCACAATACTTAACTTGAAGCATTGAAGCTCAGCGCACTCAGTCTTTAATAACTCTCCCAAAACAATAAAAAGAACAGAGAAAACCCCAAGTTTTAGCCTTTGTAGATGCTTACAAAATTCAAACTTTGAAAAGGATCTCCTCCAACACAGCTACTAATCGTACTTCACACAAATGTTCCCCTTAATATTTCAAAATTAAGCTAAATCCTTGCACCAATAGAAAACCTCTCTCCAAATAGACTTGCTCAAATCCACACAAATTTCCAATCCCACAATTGTTTTCCCCTAAAACCTATTTCAAATCCTTTAACAATGCACAGAAACACAAACTTCGGGATTTTCAAAGACGTAACAAAAATATTAAAGATTGTGATACATTGCAAACCATAAGACTATCCCCAAACATTAAAACCTTAAGTTTACTATCAGTCTTAAAAAAATTATTTGTAGACGAGATGGAAGGCTCGATTGAAAGCTTGAAAATTCGCTGATTGACCATGCCTTGCCATGTACACCACGACACCACCCAACACAGCACCAGAAACCATTTCTTATTGATATTTATTGATATCAATAATGGTTGCATCCAGTTAGCGGTTACTTAGATTTCCAGGATGTGTTTTCCTGTAGCAGTCGTTACTTACACTACCAGTGACTTGGCATAATAATAAATCACTAGGAAATCCTTAAATCCTTGGCATAATAGTAAAAATCACTACGAAATTATTAAATTCACTACTATTTATTTAGCAGGACGACGATGACAAAAAAAAGGGAGTTACCAAGAAAGTCGACTCTAACTAAGCTTATCGGCCAATTATCTATATCGTCGTATATTTTCATCTAAAACGTGCTTACCAATTGTGTTCATATTTGTATTTAATAATTATAGTGAAGATATTGTAAAACTAATCACTATTTGATGTATTGTTAGTTTTGTATATAGAAATGAGTACATTATTGTTTAAATCATTTTGAAATGACTTGATGTGATTTTTTGTGACTTATAATTGTGATAATTGTTTCTTCTATATTTGAAATAAGTTGTTTTCTCTTATATTTTAATTAAATTATTTTAAGTCATTTTGTAATGACACCAATTCAGATGTGACCCCTTGTCACTTTATATATAATATAGAGATGAAGATCTAAGTACAATTTATTGGTAAAATAATTTCTTCTATATTTAAACTAAGTTGTTTAAGTCATCTTAAAATGACCTCAATTTAGATTTGATCCCTTATCACTCTATGCATGATATTTATAGATATAAGCACATGTTTTATTAGAAAAATAACTTCTATTATATTTAAATTAATTTGTTAATGATATATATTTTTTCATCCAATTTACTAATAAATATAGATGCCTCTAAAATAGAAGTTATTTTTTACGCAAATCAATGATTATTACATATTCATTACTAAATTGAAAAATAGTTTTTGTTAGAAAACTTTAGAAGAGTATGTTTACATTCATAATGTATTACAAATAATCATATTACAATCCATATTAGATCTAAACATATATAAATAATTAATTCGGGAATAATAATGTTGAAGATATATATTTAGAAATTTCATAATTGATAATAGGGGTTTATGGAAATATATTTGGTTTTGTCTCAATTTTGGAGATGGCTGTAAAAAAAAGATAACATGATTCATGTCCAAAGTATTGAACCAAAGAAACAATATAAAAGCAAAGAAAATCTATAAAAAACAACGCTAGCCACACTACTATGAAAAAAACCATATACACTTTTTTTCTTCAATTGAAAAGCGCACTTCTGTATTAATAACAAGGATTTACAACACCAATCATACAAAAAACTGTGTGGAAAAAACCAAACCCCAAAATGAAATATGTCCCATCAAATTGAGCCAAAAAGGCCTTGAGAGAGAGGCCAAATCACCTCAAAGAGTTAACATTAAAAAACCACATAGTCAAACTTCAATCAAAAAAAGGAGAAAAGAAAGATCAAGCAACAACAATGAACATGGCGATAGGTGGAGGAGGCGGACTATTAGGCTTGTTGCCCCAACCCGAACTAGAGGTGTGAGCATGAGCTCCCCCAAATTTTGATGTGATCCCTTATCACTTGATGTATGATATTTATAGATATAAACACATGTTTTATTAGAAAAATAACTTATATTATATTTGAATTAATTTTTTAATGATATATTTTTTCATCCGATTTAATAACAAATATAGACCCTTTAAAACATAAGTTATTTCTACGAAAATCAATGATTATTACATCTTTGTCACTAAATTGAAAAATATTTTTTTGTTAGAAAATTTTAGAAGCACATGTTTACATTCTTAATCTCTTACAAATAATCATATTGCAATCCATTTTAGATCTAAACATATATAAATAATTAATTCAGGAATAATTACATAGAAGA
The DNA here is from genome assembly GCA_019776745.2 of Taxus chinensis. Classification (NCBI taxonomy): domain Eukaryota; kingdom Viridiplantae; phylum Streptophyta; class Pinopsida; order Cupressales; family Taxaceae; genus Taxus; species Taxus chinensis. Next base: position 636,448,435 of record CM034152.1, on the reverse strand, counting down.
TATATACTTAGAAATTTCATAATTGATAATAAGGGTTTATGGAAATATATGTGGTTTTGTCACAATTTTGGAGATTCCCATAAAAACAAGATAAAATAATTAATGTCCAAATCTATAAAATCAAATAAAATCTATAGAAGAAAGTACGCAAGCCACACTATTATGTCAAAACCATACACTTTTTTCAAATTTATCCTTTTACCAAAAAAAAAAATTGTCTTGGAAAGTATTTCGTGAATCATGTATCTTAGTCAAAGTGGTTTTCCATCCCCATTCTTGGACAAAATTGATCATTTTCCTTAAAATTTACATTAGATCTATAACAAATAACTCTCCTTTCTTGGAATCATAGTGTTATATGTGTGTGTAATTTATAAAACAATTTAAATTAGAGGGATTATATTATACCTCCATTACTATAAAAGGCCATATGATTTTCTAAATTCTTTGAAGCAACATAGCAACAATAATGTAATTTCACAAGTTCCGGCCTAAGCTATCTTAGCTTCATGAATCGATTTCTCTAAGATGGAAGGAAATATTAAAGGTAAGATTGAGATTTACACATGTGCTAAAGATTATTTCATTGTTGTCTTTGAAACCCATGGAGAAAGGGATTTAATTTATGGTTAATATTGGGTTTGGGGTGAACGTGGGCTCACGTCCAAGCCCTGGTATCCGTATTTTGATCCTCTAAAAGATTCCTTTGATGCCAAATTTGTTTGGGTTTTCTTTCCAGGAATCCTATTACAACTCTGGAACAACTCATGCCTTGTAGCTATAGGTGATACTTTAGGATATTTGAAAAATCAGATGATAAAACCTATGAGCAGATTCATACAATTTATGCTAGAACCTTAGTAGATCTTGACACATCTCAAGACATTCTAGTAGAAATTAGTTTATAAATAAGTGATAGACATTGGTTACAGAGGATCGACTATGAGGGTTTAACCTTCATATGTTAGTGCTTCTTTCAAACGGGGTATCTTTTAGATGACTGTGAGTACCCCAGAAGAAAAGCAAAGAAAAAAAATGTCATGGTGGAAGGACTCTGTTCTTGAACATCTCACGGTCATTTCAGATCTGGTTGAGGAAAGCCCATAAAGGGTAGCCATTCCCCCTACCAATGAAGATTTCCTGAACCATTTAGAGAAGGAGTCACACAACCCACTTTCTAATCCTCTTGACTATGGTGGGATATCACAGGATTCCTCTAACCAAGGGGTCATTTCTGAATCTACAATGGATTGTGTGTTGTTGCTTCAGGGTTACATCCCTATTAATACTCTTGAAGTTTTTCTTCCAACCTTTGCAAAATAAGATAATGAGGAGTGGACGGTGGTGGATAGAAGAAAGAAAGGGCATACCAAACTAAAAGCTACCAATGGTTCAGAAAAGGAATGATTCTTTGAAATTCTATGTTCTCCTTTGTTTTCTGTTTTTGCTAGTTTCATGTCGTTTTAACGTTGATGTGGTGATGTAGGGTTGTTTTTTACATGATTCCTCTTAATAGGATGCTACCAAATTTCATTCTTAACTACTTTATTTGGATTTTAGGCCCTTTTTCTCTGGGGTGTGGTCCCCACTTGTCAAAAAAACCACTGATGTTTCTTTGTAAATTTGGTTTTTGAACTTTCTTTCTGTTAGGGTACGGTCCCTCCCAGAAAACCATTTACCGATAATAAAAATAATAATAATGTAATTTAAAATTCTAAAATCATACAAGTTCCCAACCCGTATTTTTTTCAGTGATTAAATCAATGAAAAATTAAATTTTATATGAACTTCGCTAATTGTGTAAGATGTGCTTTTAACGTGGGCATATTCTTGAAATAAAAAGATTTAAAATTCTAGCAAATAAGAAGGGGGAACTATAACTATAATGATAAATAAATCATTTTTATGAAAAATAATTTAAATTCTAATTTTTCAAGGGGAAAGTGTTTTTACATACTAGAAATAATCACATAAAATTATGATTTCAAGATATAAACTACAAATACAAATTCAACTATATAAAGGTAATATTGTAAACATAAAATAATTGATAAGATTGAGTGTTGTAAATATATTTGTATTTTTTTCATTTTCAAATATATTTATCAGAAACAAATATCGTGGTACAAATCCAAATAATGAGGGAAAGAAAACATAGAAAAATTAGTACAAAAATGAGAATTTGAGAAAGAAATGCCCCACTTTATTATACGTAATTTTTTTATTAGTATCATAGAAATTTGAGAGAATATTATAATAAATGTGGTATTAAATTAAAATTTCTATCCAACTCTTAAGATATGATAACTTCATTCACATTTCCTCAATTCACTATGGATATCAAAGTAATTATCCTGCTTTGAAACAACCATTTTATTTGATAAGTAAACATTTATTACCGAGAATTATTGGGGCCCCACCCTTACATTACTATATTCGAGTGGATACCAAAATACATGCCAGTCAACATATTAAGAAAAATATATTGCCACCGTAATACCAATAAACCAGAACATACAATCGTAAAACAAGAAATACAAAATGAGTTTAATCCGACAATTCAATAACTTCCACATTGACACGAGCTCCTGCATCATCCCGCTCCATGTCACGAGATACGAAATCCTTTGCAACCTCTATATTCCTCTTATGTTTGTTGTAGTGGTGCCCCACTTCCCCTAATTTTTCTGCCCCAAGAGGAAGTCTTATGAGGTCTTGCCTTTGACCATGAGTTGAGAAATTTTGGATGGAGCTGAGCCAATTGGGGCATCGAGGGAATCTAAATCCAGAGGCAGAATATAAGTAGGGCCCGAGTCCTTCATCATCCACTTTTTATGAATGGCAGCATAAAATTCCCACAATTCAACCAAACACTCCCTTGTATCCAATTCGGGCTCACCTGAGGCCGTCGCTCAGACGAAGGTTGGGGGTGTGTAAAACTTAGAAATTACTTCCTCAAACCCCAAAACATGCTTCGCCCAGATTACGTAACAGGCTATCCAAATGGTATCTTTTTTTGGTTTTTCCGATCAGTGATCAAATTTGAAGGGCTGGTCTAAATTTCACTCTGAAGGGTAAATATTGGACCAACCCTTTGATGATGAAAAGTGGTATAAATATTTTGCACTTCGCATGACAAGAGTAGATTAAGTAACCACGTCACAAAATTAAAGAACATTTTTTAATTGAGATATTTTTTTAAAAAAATGAATGTTTATTAGAACTAAGAACATTTTTTAATCGAGTGAATGTTTTATAAAAAATAAGAACATTAATTAGGTGTTGAATATAATATTTTACATCAATCACATCTAAGAACAATATCTATGCCCCCTACATAGGCGTCTATTTTATTATAACGCTATTTTAAAACTCAACCTAAAACAAGTCATCCATTAATTAACTCATTTACTTTGAAAAGTTGCTTAATAGTTTGTTTCTTACAACATTAAGCACACAAGTAATGAGTAAAATCAATTGCACTGGTCTAAATGTGTTAGGGTGTGTTAATGCACCTCTAGATGCTCGAGCATTTAGACAACAAAAACAAAAACAAACTATCCATAACTATTAACTCAAACTCAAATTTGATTTTCTATATGCCACCTCTATGAATGCCATTATTATGCACCTTCCACTATCTTTTCAAACTCACTTTGCTTAATGTGCATGTTAAACGAGAAGAACATCCCTTTGATTCACATTAGGCTCAAGCCAATACGTTCCAATGTAGTTATCCTCTGACTCGACGTTGATATGATCCTTTGCTTACATAATTTATACTTTGAGCCTTCACGATTAATTGATATTTTCCACTATTTCCATCTCATAGGTTGTGGGTTTCACTTAGGGAAAATTTGAATGGCAAATCTTTATTAATTCACGGAATTCTGGTTTTTAAAATTTTGTAAAATTTTAGGTATATGGATATGACTAATTCGCCTAAATTTTAAAAGTTCAAGTTACTTTTAGTGGTTAGTTCGCCCAACATTTACGCCAATAACCAAATTTTTTAATTCAAATTATCATTAACGAGAAATTAAAATTTGTAAAATTCACCTTCATATATATAACATTACTAAATATCACTATGGTTGTAGGGTAGCGTCCGCTAAGCTATGCAAAGAGTTGTTTACAATGACAAAATCTAATGGAATTTGCTTGTATCTTAAAATTCACCATGGTCTAGTCAAAGTTACCTAGCGACCGCTAAGCTCTAAAATTTATGATGGTCATGTTGATGTATTACCAATTTAGCTAGCGACTACTAAGCTATAAATATCTCCATTTTTTCACCAAAAATATCACATTTTTAGAAATTTTTTGTTTAGTGAAATTGAATTATTAATCCTTTTGATTAAGCCAAGAGAAATATGGCCAAATATCACTATGGTTAGAACCTAGAAGCTGCTAAGCTATGCAAATAGTTGTTTACAATGACAAAATCTAATGGACTTTACTCATGTTTTAAATATCTGCATCATCACTTGTCACATGATTTGATATATGGGATGGAAATTTGGACAAATGATATACTTATGTTTGTAGTATATTTAATCCGATATTCATAGTGCCCAACATCCAAATTTTGTGTTTGTAACTAAATATTTTATCAGGATTTACAAATTAAAATGACAGTGGATGAAGACCATTTTTCCACACAGCGCTTCTTTTGACAATTTGAATATAATATTACACTTACAATTTGTCAAATGATTTATAGGTTTTGAATTTTTTTTTACAGGCAAATTTTCACCTGCCCTTCTCTGACGGGTTGGAAGCCCTCGGAAGGGCTGTGACAGGTGCAATTTTGAACACTGTTTCCGATGAGTAATAAATTAGAGACAAAAGAGAAAGTAGCTTCCGCATTTACCCTAGCCTAGCCACTCCCCTATAAATAAATTTCCCCCAAAATGTGTTCCACAACATTGCAAACTGAGCCCGAGCCAATTCAGAAAATCTTCCTTAGTCATGACTGAGAGATATCTCCATAAAGACCATCTTATGGGATTTGCCTTTCAAAAAAAGGCAAGGGAATGGCGGAATAGCCATGGATCTGCTACGAGCCACCAACCTATCTCTTACAGATTTCAAAGAGGTGAAATATTTAATGAAAAAAATGAGTCGAACATCTTTAAAAAAGTTGTTCCCACTAGCCAAATCCATCATGCCTGAGCGAAAATAAATTTGGATTCCCTTGTAATGATATCGGCTAGGCGAGGCCACTTAGCTGCATCATTAGAAATGATGGCCTCCTTCACTTGCGTCACACCTTCATTGGTCAAATAATATTCTATTGAGTTGCAATTTCCTAAACACGTGTTCAATGGTCCAAGAATATATTTTGCCAAACCAAAAGTGAATATTTGTGATGTGGACATCGAGATCCCAATGCAGTTCTTTTCCACTTTTCATTGCCTGGACTATGGTTTGTGAGTCACCTTCAATGTTGAGATGAGAGCTCCCGCATTCGACTACCCTTTTGACCCAAAAAGGGAGGATCTAGGATTTTTCTAAAGTGCAAGTCCAATCTCGGAAATAGAACAAACCAAGACTAACCAATATACGAAAAAAATAATCATCATATGTAGGTAAATCTGTCTATATATATGTCAATAAAAGTTACTAAAACATCTCATCACTCGGCGGGCAAGTCCCCTACATCAAATACATCCATATGACTCATATCTCATCTTTGCTATCACTATATGGTAATACAAGTTCTCTAGAACTTGATGCCTCACCACTAACTCTGCGCCATTGATCGTGACCTTAATATCTCTCCACCTATATCCATAGTAGTTTCACCTTTGTAGACTACTTCGCAAAATGACTCTATAGTGTGATAAATTGTGCAAACACATCCTACACTAATAGACCACCACCTGTTACCAATCTAGCTCATCGTGTATCCTCACGTGCCTCATCCCTCTCGGTCAATAACACAATACAAGTTAGTGTTGTTATGGCCACTAGATCGAACAAATGGGCATGCTCACCTGCAATGTCATCATAACACTCTAACATGCCTCCTCCCACAAGTATAATGGTCAATGCATTCTGCGTCAATGTGCGGATCTATGTATCCACAATCAAGCTCCAATGTGCGTCATCTATAACCAATAGCAAAAAACATTAGACAACTATAACCATTACATAAGAAAGTAACCGATCATACAACATTACTACATAGATACTCACGCTCTGCTACCGCTGCTGCTTCACTGTCGGGTGCATGTGATCACCCCTCTACTCGTCCTCCCTGTGGTATCCATGTAAGATCCACAAAAAATGGGAACAAGAACACCCATTGATGTGTTATCCACCATTCACGGTATGCCTCCGTACACCCCACATTGTCGATATCAATAGGCTCTATGGCTGTATTGACCTCATCCGGCCCGGAAGTTACTATCTACTCTACTGTGGGCCCTAGTTTAGCTCTGACCCTCCTAGGTTATCTAATGGCTCGTACCCACACATATAGATTTGGAGGCACATCCTGAGCCATACCAAGTTGTCCAGATATATGCTTTGCTTGAAACAACCCGGTCACACCTGGGAACCGGTCCTCTAACCACATAGTCCTCTGTATGTATCGTAACTCTACCACATCCTCTGGCCATCCTTCATAATCTCAGTACGGCCTCCATATCACTGCCTCTGGTCCCATCCAATCTATCAAAGTTCTATAAGTGTCAATATCCATCTTTTGCATGCGTATTTTAACCCATCTCCAAATAAAAATGTCTGATCTAGCCAAATCTTCTTGCAGCCCACCAAATGGCCTCAATAATGCAATATGCTCATAGGATGACACGTGCAATAATGTAGTAGCTCTAATCCCACCTCCATGATCCTCTTGAGTAAACCTGTAAAGGTATCTACGCAAGTTGGCCAACACACATCGTTCCTAAGCATACCTAGTACCCTCCTCTTCTATCCACTAGAAAAAATCATGCATCTTATATAAGATGCCCACACCACCGCTCTCCACTGCGATCGATGATGCAATAACCATGGATATAAACTTCTACTAGCATGGAACCCCTGATCTCAAAATAATATTCAAACTAATATGGGCCTCGGAAGGCCCTCGAGTCCCCACAAAGTACTAATTAGTGGCCGACATCTGCCTCTCCATGTTCTCCATAGCCATGACATGAACCCTCTTACCAACAATCGCTAATCACAATATGTGATATACATCCTCTAGTGTAACTATCAATTAACCTTTATGTAGGTAAAACATGCAAGTGTCTACACACCATCTCTCATACAAAGCTGTCAACATGGGCATATTATGGGGCACATCCCCCATCCTAACTATGTGCTATAGGCCGGAATGTTCCATAACTTCCCAATCATCATTTGATAAACCTAACCAGAGCAAAGCACTAAAATGGCGACTTCCGCAGAATTCCCTCAATGGATATCCCTCTGCACAACACAAAATAACAATAAATAATGCATTAGAACACTTTATATACACAAACATCAACATTCATGACATCACTAAACATCAAATTTCATGATTACATCACCTAGGAGCAGGACACCAGTGCCCAGGCCTGGGTGCTCCTGTCCCTAAGGTCACTAGTGCCTTCACCACTCTTGTCTAGGGCTAAACCACCGAGAAAAACAAAATCCCAAATTTTGTAAAAATTCCCTAAAAATGAATTCTACACATGCATTTTTCGAAAAAAAAACCACACTTACTAACTCCTCTGTCATACGTGACGCTATGACAGTCACAACCATCTCGAAATGGCTAGGTCGTGATGCTCTAAATTGCGACATCCTTAAAAACTCAGAGCTCACTCTCTTACTCGCAAAAATGACAAATAAGTTGAATAATCACTTTTTCACTTTTCTTTTTATAGTGACTTTTCATTATTCACTCTATTATGGTCATAATTTACATTTACTACTCAACTAATGCACCTTGCACGATTTTGCTAATATCCTGAGCATTTCTACTCATATTTCTATCTCGTTTGTAGAATTATCTTTAGAACTTTGCCTACCATCATATCATATAAATTACACATGCACTAGTTTTCCACAACTTTTTCCTACACACATTTTTCGTGATATCTATTTTACATTATTAATTACTAGACTTACTTTTGACTCAGTTTTCATTCTCATTATCATTCCCCCTTTCGCCAAAAGGGGGGGCATATAATTGGGGTCATCATATAATTCACCTTACTTTAATATGCAATCGTTCAAAATTTCTAATTTGTCATTTTCAAACATTTACCAATACACCATGCGATATTTCACCATTTTCTATCGATTCCCCCTAATGACCTAATATGGGGGAAACAAGTGTAAAATATCTATATGAGTAAACCAACCAATCAAATGTGTTCAAACTTATAACAATTAAAATCACACCATCCAATTGATAGTATATAGTATATTCGGCCTCCCAAATGGCCTAATTTGGGAGTTACGCGTAGCCTCCTAGATGACCTAACTTGGGAGTTACATTGCTATTTTTCCTAGATGGCCTAACTTGGGAAGTTATTCTACATTTTGTGTTACTTCTAGATGACCTAACATGGAAGCCATCATATATTTCATGTTTGCTTCTATATGACCTAACTTGGAAGCCACCACACATTGCGGCGAAACCCTTGGAGTGGGGGAAATGAGACGTCATTGCCTTTCGTATACTACTCCTATATGGGTCAACACTTTTGATCAAAATATTTGGATCCAAAATCACCAAAAAAATTATTTGAGTCCATCTACATCGGATAGATCTTGAGGATGCAGTTAAAGGTTGGAGAATAATGCACCTTTCTACTTGTACTCTTCTTTTGGTGGAAGGATTTCCAAATCCTCTGATTTTTCATACACATGCAATTGGGTTAGGAACTGATCACTCCCTACCCCATCTCATCATCATCATACAAAATTTGAAATCATCAACCATTCAACATTACAATCATCTCTCTTGTTTAGTGCACTTCATCATGGTTTTTCATATCTCCCTAGATTGGATGGGTCAACACATTGATCCATGGTTTGTCACATTATATGTTCACATTCGGAACACTCTTCTACTAAATTTGTGTGTTTTTTTACACCATGAGCTTCAACGGATTTCTCTCAGGTACACATCTCTAACTACTTTATGTTGTCGAGCTTTCGCTCACCAACATAGAGTGGGGGAAAATGTAGTAATAAAATCATGCACTTATGACTATTATTATACCACTAAGTATGTTGATTTATATATGGATCTTATGTCTTGTTGGTATTTATTATTAGTTGTCTTACACATTCAACACTCACTCACACAGTTTTGATCAGGTTTTAGGAGCTCCTATCTGTCATAGTTCATTTAGTTTTTTTCTCTAGTCTTTGACTAGGGCACCTAGAAATCAGGACCAGGGTGCCTGGGGTGCCCTAGTCCTGATTTCTAGGCACCCTGGTCCCGATCACACTTGGTCTTAATTTAGACATTTGAGCTCAGTCTTTATAGTTTTTCCTCTCATTTCCCTATGTGCTAGTTGGCATGTCGGGTCATTAGTGTCGAAATTTGAGCAAGAGATACCTATATAAATACAACATACATACTACCTTAATGGCGGAATTTTGTAACTATCAAGGGCTAGCTATTTACATGGAGAAAGGGACTATAATTGGGCACTATTCTACATCACACACTACATAAGAAGGGTTGCATTCATTCTATTCCATCCACCATTTTACATTTTACATCTAGCTATTTCCTGATATCTCTACGTCATTGGTGCTAGGGAAGCCTAGGCACATTATTTCACACATGAACACATTTAAATACATTGGGTCTGAGATTTAGTGCATCAGTCAACCGTACGTCCACTTATTTAGTAGCCTAGGATGGTTTGACCCCTTCATTTGTATCTTTCTTTTAGAGTTTGATGCTTTGTATGTGGGTTTGCATGTAATTCTTCATTACATATATGTAGAGACATCAATGAAGTAAGTGCGACACTCACCCAGTCAAGAGAGAAATATTTCAAAGAAATAACTACCATATCAGGATCATATTCCAAGCTATCCCACATATCAGAGCACCCAAATTTCAGACCAAGGCACTAACAAGCTCCCCTGTCCCACTCGAGGTGCCCCAGTCTAAGTAGAACTACCTCTGTTACTATTTATTGAAGATCATTACTACACTCTTCTCTGTCTTTCGATCATTTTGTTCAGTTCCAAATCACTGTGAGGTATGTCTAGTTCACGTAAGTACCTTTTCCCCTCCTATTTCATTTTATTTTAATTACATAATAAATTACATAGCATTCATATTTCAGTACATTTCAGTTACTAAATTGTTGTACTCATTAGATTCTTTATAAAATTAATATTTTACAAAATCATTTACCACCATTCAAAGTTTTATTAACTGAAATTAACTAAATCTATAGTTAGCTAAGAACTAGTTAATCTAATCTAGGAGGACATATAACACAATAGGTAAATGTACTAAAACATTTTGTAAAAATAAATAACGGAAGTAAACTAATTAAATCAATCCCTAATATACAAGAAGGAAGTAAAGAAGGAACTCAACTAATAATCAGTGACTATCGCAGAGTGTTGTAGCTCTGACTAGAAAATTTAGGAACATGAACGAACATGGAAAAGTCCTAAAAAGACTGGATATGGAGGGTTTTGAGTGGATTGGGGCACCCACAAGTGCTTTGGTATGAATTATGGGCACCATGGTCTACAGAAAATATCTAAAACTGGTTTTAGCAGAGTCGCAAGATAATTTGTAACCTTCACCAGATGTCGCACTAATTTTTCTGAACTACGCCGAATTCTCAGAATATTTCAAGATGAATAACTGACTTGAAAGAGACCAAAGAGAAGTATTAAAACCCTAAAAAAATGAAGATGCAAAATGAATGGGTCGGACTGACCTCAGCTGCCACAATAGTGGGCTTACTAAACTGAGTGTTGCACTACATTTCGGACCTGGATGTAGTTTTGGTGTGTGTGTGTGTGTGTGTATGCATGTCGTGCCTTGGGTGATCTTGTGCTAGTTACACTTTTTGAAATAGCTAGAAATAACTAGATGTAGAAAATGTAATAGTATGTGTGCATGGAATATAATAGAATCCCTCCCCCTATGAAGTGTGATGCAGATGTCCTAGCTTGTGCCTTGATAATGGAGCTACGTGGATGCTAATGCAATAGATGGATGCAACTCTAGATGGAGTGATAATAGTGTATGATTCTAGGTCCCTCACTATGGTCTCATAAATTTATATTTATAGGGTTATCTTAGTCTAATTTCATAATTAACCCATAAAATGCTGACCACATAAAAGATAAGAATGAAAATTGGCTAGAAAAGACCCAAAATGGCGGGGGAAAGTGGAAAATAGACCAGGGCACCCCTAGGTGGAACCAGGGTGCCCATGGGTGCCCCAGTATTAAATATGGGTGTCATAGTATTAACTATGGGTGCTTCAGTATTAAATATGGGTGCCCCAATATTAAATATGGGTGCCCCATTATTAAATTTTGGTGCCCCAAATACGGTTTAAAATGGCACACGATCTTCGAAAATGACTGGGTAAGTAGGTGGCATAGGCCGCAAAATATGAAATAAAATAAATAAGATGGCTAAGAAGGATGGGGGTTAATTGGTACTTTATTTCCTTGAGAATATTTTGAATAGTAGTATGAGACTGGGATAAATAAATGTCTAAAGTGCATGATTTTATGACTACATTTTTTCACACTTTATGTTGGTGAGCAGAAATATTAGTAACATAAAGTAGATAGAGATGCATACCTGATGTACATGAAGAGTGTAGTAGAAATGTGCTAAAGGACTAGACAAAGCATGGAATGATAAAAAATATGGAGGAACATGGAAACTATAGATGAAAAATGCATAATCAAAAAGTGGTGAGAGTGACCCTAGGGTAAAAATCTTGTGTAACTGCCGCAATGTTTACCTGTATGGTTAGTAAAGCATGTGTACTATCACAGAATATTTTTTTGTTGTCACTTTTTGTTACCCCCATTTGATTTCTTATTTCTCATATGGTCGGACCTGCAAGGAGAAAAATACCAAGTAGTCAAATATGTATGTATGTAAGTGAAAAAATGTTATGTAAAATACACATGTAAAGTATGCTAATGTAAATGGAAAATGTAAATGTAAGTGTAAATGGAACATATGCACCTAATCCATGTTGAGAAAGAGTGTAGAAGGATATCTAGTGTACTAAGTTTTTTTGGCAATCTCTCTCCACCCTGGCTGAAGAAGTGTAGGAAGGAAATGTTATTTTTCCTCCAAGCTCTAACCGCTTCTGCGGAAATGTGCGTAGAGATCTCTATACTGTCCTGGTTTTTTGGGTGATCTGACGCCATTGGCCAAAGAAGTGTAGGGAGGAAATGCTATGTTTCCTCCAAGATCTAACTACTTCCCAAAAATTCCAAGGACACCATGTCCTATAAGAGCCGCGGTGTATGGGGTTCATAGACTGGTCTTAACCCACTTGCTAAACTGAACTAAACCAGTGTAAATACGTTGTGTTAGCAGAAATACCCAAATGATGCCCCCCTTCTTTGAGGGCGCATGTGACGTTGATGATAGGAGACATGCAGACCTAAAGGTCCAACCTCATGTGTACTGTAATGTTGAAAAGTGCTTGGTAAATACCAAGGCATGCATTAAAAAGAAGGCCAGCCAAAGATAAGTGTAACATGCATGTATATCGAAACAATGTGTAATCTACTAAAATGGTATGTAAGCTACCAAGCAAGGTAATGTAAACAAAAAAGAAGACAAGTAAGCTACACAAAGTGGGTTGCAAACTTGAGACATCACTCATGATGTCGCAAGACACGTAAGGCCATCATGGCCGAAAATAATAGACAAGTGTGCACACCAATCAAAGGGTAAGGCCCACAAACAATAGAAAATAAGAGAAGATAAAATCATACATTGTAATAAACATGTAGTCATGGAAACATATAATCCTGCAAAACAAGTGTTACACATGGAACACCTATTAGCATGTTAGATAAATAACCAATATCTAAAAAGTGTGTATGATCAAGTAATGTAAGATGCTAAGTATACAAATTAAAAAATACCACCTGGATGAGACAAATGTGGATGCCCCCAACGACCAGTATAATAAGGGTAGAAGGCAAACATCTATGCTACATGTAGGAGTCCTATATTTGTGAGAACACTTAACAAAGGTATGAACACACATGTGTGGATGGTATATATAATGACATTTAAGAAGTCAATCAAACATGTGTAATAAAGTGAACATGTAAAACACTAGCAAGCAAGAATAAATGCCCCCAAGACAATGTAGTATGTCGTGGATGGATGGAATGGAATGTAAGATGGAATGATAGGAGCCACATGCCCCCCGAGTGGATGGAAATGTATACAATGAGGTTCATTTTTTTTACCCCTCAACAATCAAGAATTAACCATAAATGAGAGTGCATAATTGGGAAATGGTTGAGTAGTGTTTATTGTGTCTAGCATGTTATGATGAATGTGTATGCGTAATGTTGATGATATATGACATATAAAGGAAATGTGTGTGGAACTTATAGCCTAAGTGTATATGATTCACTACGAGATGAAATATGGAGTGATGATTTATCCCTAAGCGTATATTACTATGAGAGGAGTGAATGAGTGATGCTTTAGCACTACACGTATATCACTACAAGATAAATGATAAGGAGTGGTGATGTAACCTAAGGTGTATACCACTACAAGATGATAGAATAGGTGACGATTTAGCCTAAAGCGTATGTCACTAAGCTAGAGATGTCGCATGATGAAAGTTAGAATAATATGATTATGATAATTATAAGGTTCATTTGATTTGTAAACCCTCAGCAGTCGAGTATAGACTGATGAACTAAAGTGCATCATCGGGTAGTGAGTGCAATGTGTAGAAGACAATGTAGTATAGACGACCAAGTGGTGGAGATGGTATGTAAATGCACGGTATGTTGAACGTGATGGTAAATGTATAGGATGTGGAATATGTAATGTGTAAAAGACAATGTAATGGGTGATAATATAGGATGTATGGATGAAATGCAAAAGTAGGCTCATTGACAATGTAGACTAGCATAGTATGTAGAATTTAGGTGATGTATAAATGCGTAGTGTGAAATAGCCTAATGGCGTAGGATGACCAACATGAGCATGATGAGAACTGTAGTATAATGTAGAATGTAGGCTATGTGTAGAATGGACGGTGAATGATGCGTGATGTGTGCGATAAAATGTAAATATGTAGTGCCTATAGTGTAGTGTGTGAGGTTTAGTGTAATGGTAATCCCTCAATAGTCAAGTGTGAACCAAAGTAGAAGAGTGTGTCATCAGGTGCTGACACTAGAATAAATGGTGAGTATAAATGTATAAGAATGAAAAGGAGAATAAGTATGACTATGAAAATAGTAGAGAATGAGGGTGGGAGAAGGATTTTCATCCCCCCCACTGAGTATGTGTGAATGAATGACTATCTAATGAGGGTGAAGGATGAATGTCCTTCATCTGGTGTGGGAGGAGAGAGTGTATGATCACATTCTAATAGCAGAGGTATAGTAAAAAAACGTTGTAGTGGGGATTGAGACCTATACACATAGGAGGGATGGATGTGTGAAGCTAATTTTGGTTGTGTACAGAATGCGCTGGTGATGCGATGAATGTTGTATTAACATAAAATGGTGAAATAACATTGGTAAATGATTATTGTGGCACCATTATTTATGGTTAGATAGAAGGAGATGATGAACTAATTGTAAGATGTCATTGCTTAGGAGGTGCTTGAGGAACACTGACTAGAGACATAGGAGAATGTGGTGTGGTAAAGAAAAGAGGGCCCAAACATTCAAAGTGTTTGATAATTCATGACAATGCACAAAAATTGCTATCATGATGCCCATGTATTTGGTGATAACAATAGTATGGACGATCTTAGAATATTGCTCATGGATGAGGAGAATAATGATGAGTAGGCGGTAGGGTGACCAAGTGATGATGAGTGAGCTGGAAAAGGATATCATGTGGTGTATTATTATGCTAAAATATGAGACTTTTAGTAAATGGTATGATTTGAGGTTTGGTCATATGACATGTGTTATCTCTCGAAAGTGCACCCTGTAGAGAGATGGCTGCAGGGTTTCTAAGCTTGCACAAATGATCTCTATCTTTCATAAATATAATGGAAACACCTAAGGTCTGTGGGTATACCAATTTTGAGGTGAGTCTCTGGTATCAAGGCCGGTTCCTTGTTGGTGTATACTAAACTGCTTTTTGGGAGTTTGAGGGTAAAAGATAACTGAAAAAAATGATTAAAAATAAGGTGATAATGAATCATATTTGGTTTTTCAATTTATTAGGGTTTTTTATCATTCATGGAGATCTACTTTATTAAATTAATTTTGTTAGGATTGTGGAGCTGAATTTCTTCATAGATAACATGATTTAAAACTTTGTGGTTTACACAGTAACTGGTGCTGATCAGAGGGTAACTAGTTCCGGTTAGGGTAACCGGCACTGGTTAGTATTAGGGTAACCTTCTCTAGTCAGGGTAACAATCGCCAGTCAGGATAACCATCACCAGTCAAGTTAACAGTCGATGGTTACCTGTGCGTGAAAATTTATATTTAAATCACGGGAATTTAATCTAGCTTTTGTTTTAAATTTGATTTAAACGTTGTAAATGCATATCTAAGGTTCCCTAATATTTTGTAAGATTATATAAGCTAGAAAACTAGGGTTAGAACATAAGGAATGAGAAAAAAGAAGAATTGAACTATCCTTGGTTGAAAGGATGAAGAAGAAGAAAAATAAAAAGCATATTGCATGAAGACAAGAGCTTTCATAGAGAGAAGTTGACCAGAATGAAAGTATAGGTACACTGTTGGAGATAATATGGTATTATCTTCTATTGTATTTCCTTTGTATTATTTAGTCTCATGTTATGGCTTGCATAGAATGCAAAGAACTTAGTGTTTCTTCTTGTTAGATCCACAAGTTGTTGTGAGATCTTGTTATTTCTCATTCTTGTAGATCCACATGTTGTGAGATATTATATTATATATCCATGAGATCATGATGTATTGTTGATCCATAGGAATCTAGTATTGTAGAGGAAGTTTTCTTCATATTTGCACATGTTATGAAGTGATAGAGGAGAGGCTTACTTCTTAGTGCATGGTTACATTTTCACATTGGTAGACCCTTTTAGAGGTCTTGTTTACAGATTCATTGTACAGTGAGAGCTTGGTTGCATAGTGGAAGATGCGGGGTAGCTTCAGGGATGTGAGATCTAGTAGTGTTTCAGACGCATGGTTATAGTGTACTCAGGTAGATCTGGTTAGAGATATGGAGGAGACACAGGTGGTGGTATGGAGGAATGGTTTAGTGTGCTTGGGAAGATCTAGTTAGATATCTGGGAGGAAGAGATACTCTTGTGTAAAGAGTTGGTTTGTAATCTCTTGTTATATTATATATACGAAATCTATATCTTTGGTGGACGTAGCCCACATTGGGTGAACCACGGTACATGTTGTGTTATATGTGTCTACTTTTGTGTGATTTGGAAGGGAAGATCTGGTTTGATATCTAGGAGGAAGAGATACTCTTGTAGAGATACATATACTCTTGTGCAGAAGAGTTTGTTTGTAATATCTTGTTATATTATACATATGAAATCTCTATCTTTGGTGGACGTAGCCCACATTGGGTGAACCATGGTACATGTTATGTTATGGGTGTCTAATTTTGTGTGTATGTTATATTATATATATGAAATCTCTATCTTTGGTGGACGTAGCCCACATTGGGTGAACCATGGTACATGTTGTGTTATGTGTGTCTACTTTTGTGTGATTTGGATTATTCTTGTTTATAATTCCACTGATGTATATTTTTTGGGGATTGTTATAGATCCGTATTTTCAGTTTTTGGATTTGATATTCTATAGTTGAAAATGTTTCCAAACAGACCCATCCCCAACAACTGGTATCAGAGCTTGGTTATTTCAAAGAAAGGTTTTGCTTCATGGTTTTGTTAGTTGTTATTACTGACATGTATGAGAGAATGGTTTGTTTTTCTTAATGTGAAAATCGCAAGAAGAGATTGAATCTCAAGTGGGAGATGGAAGATTAAGGTTGTTGAAAATTACAGTGACCGACATCAGTTATAAGGCAATTGGCATCAGCAGGGTGACAGTGGTCAGTAACAAGGTGACCATGGTCGGTTACAGGGTAGTCTTTTTTTTTACAGAAAATCATAGATCTGAAGAAATGGAGGGATGCATGGAATGTATCTTGTTTGTTGAGGTGCCCATGGTTCTTAGAGGCACAAGCATGGTAGTCAGATTGTAAATCCGATTATTTAGTTATGGTTTTATCTAATTTTTGTAGTGCTTGTATGTTTTAATTGCACGTGTGGTTTTGGATTGTAGATCTAGACAATGGAAAGGACCAGGTATGAATCCTTGGTGCAGTTAGATGCATGGCGATTCGATAGAGAGGTTGTAGCACAAAACAAAGACGGGGCTTCCATCGAAGAAGCATGTACTTCAGTTGAAGATGTGGTTGAGTATCTTGGTTTTGGTAAGGTGATGTATTTCATCTTGATGTAATTTATTACATGGATTTACTATATTTTTTTTGTATGATTTGGATGCTTCTTGAAATGACTGGCTCAGCTCAACTATCAGCTTTGGTTGAAGTAGGCACATGGTTTGGTGTTCTATGCCAAATTGTGTGGCGTTGGGTTCATTCCAACAGCATCGACATCGGTCTAAGAACCGAGGTTGGACATAGACGAACCAGTATTGGTCAGCAAACCGTGGTCAGTTAGGAGATGACCATGGTTGTTCTCTATGGCAACTTATCTGTATAGGGTTTTTGCAGCAGGAGAGGGCATATGGATTTTTTCCTGGTTCAGAGGATCAAGTTTCTTACACAGCGTGTACATAGCAGAGATGATGTAGATCAATTCATGGTTTATATCAAAAAGAGGATGGAGTTCACTTAGTTAGTCCATTGAGGCTTTGAGTCAAGTATCCCTATATGATTCATGTTTTATTTCTTTTTTTTGGAGAAATTGATATTATGTTTGGATAGTGTACACATATTTACTTTCTATGTTTTGGTTACAAGATTTTTGTTTGAATTATTATTTCTTCCGATATGTGTGGAATCTTGAGGATCAAGGTAAAGTTTCTTGTCTAAGGATAACCCTCCTCAATTTTCTCATAGTCTCTTATGATCTCTTACTATAGTTGTAGGTAACAAGAGATGTTGTATATATCACATGGATGGAAATAAGGTTATTCATCTACTGTCACAAGAAGTCCAAACTTATCTGATGTAGAAGTATTCTCATGAGAATGACGACTGGAATCCAGGGATTTTATAGTCTCCTTTCAGGCTGGTTTTATGGTCTGGACTCACACATTGTCTTTTAATCTGGTGGTTTTTTAGTACAGGGGATTTCGTGTTCAGTGGGATTAAATTCCATTGTTGTTGGCATATGTTAGGACCTGGATATATAATGCACATGTGGACCTGACAAGAGACTTCGTTACTATTCAGAGTGGTAGGAGGCACAAATTAATTTTCTGAGGGAAGTCATGGATTTGTAAGTCAAAACTGAGTTTATTAATTTGTGATGTCTCTTCTGTTTTGATCATTGTGGTGCCTGGATATTCCTTATGGAAGGCAGTTGATGGTTGATTTAGTTGGTTTTATTCTGATAGAGAAATTCTTCTTTACCTTTGAAGGGTGAATTAGTATGGAGAAAATCTACTAGTTACATTTTTACCAGTGTCGGTTAGGGTCCTAACCGTGGTTTTAGTTACTGTTCCATTCTAGGTTTATTATCTCTTACAATATCCTTCATTTACCTAGCTTTTTGTGATGGTGCCCTTGTTTTTATTCTACTATCTAATGGACATTGGTTCCAGTGGGAGTCCATGTTGATGACAAAAATATGATGGTCTCTATGCATTTCACTTGGTATTATTTAGCATGGTTCTAGCATGTATTCCTTATTTTTAGGTAGCCACATGTTGGCATGTTAGCATATGGATTTGCACGCATGCAAATGACATGCAATTGTGTGGGAACGAAGTCCCTCCTCAATGAACGTGAGGCTACCTTTATTGAAAACACAAATTGTATTTACATATATACATTCAAAATTGTATGGTGGCGGGGGGGTTTGGAACATTAATGGAAAGAAAAGTGAATGAAGGAGATGGAATGGAATGAAGGAAAGGAGTGAAATGGAATGAACTGAAAGCACATGCAAGAGTTAGGTAAAAACATAGCCTAATATTGCATGAAGAGGAAAGACGAATAAATAACACAAATAAAATGGAGTTTGAGTTAGCCAAACAAGAATGTGTAAAAGGGAACACACATGAGCAAGTAGATAATCAGAGCTTGATCACTGTGAACTAGAACAACTGATTGATAATGTTGACAATAAGATCAAAGATAATATTTTCATGCAAGATTCAAACACCTAACATCTAATGAACATAAGAACATCAAATGTTACAAGAGACAATGAATGAGACACAAAGTTCTTATTCCATTAACTCCAAAATGTTTTTCACAAAAGAACACAAAGTTTCTTCCTGAAACAAAGCTTGCACAAAAGTATTTTCTTCTCCTCTCTCAAAGTCACCCTTTACAAATGAGCCCCTCACTTCGTTTTATAACCCAAAAGTTGGTTACAAAGTAGTTAGGGTTTTAAATGCATCATTAAATAAGGCACTTAAGTGACCTTTGACTTTTTTAACTACCTTATTAAAGACAGTGACTAAAAATAGAAACCACTTAAAATAACCATTGTTTCCCAAATAACAACACCTTTTAAAATATAAAATAATAACTAGTGCCTTATCCAATGAAACGGGGTCTGCCTATCTCAAATGTATGAGAAATGGACTCTCCCACTTCGTTATATACCAAGAAAATTAACTCCCTGCACTGCCGGTGAAATTAGGATCTGCCGCTTTTCCAGTTGAAAGGATCTAAACCTTCCCAATGTTTCGAACATATTTTCTTCTTCTGGAGGTTCACTTGGTCTGAAGAATAGCCTCACAAAATACCTGCAATTCAAGAATTCTACTTGGCATATCATTTAAATTAACAATTTTATACTGAGCATTCTTAAACAAGTTCTTCAATTTGATACACCGCTCCATGGAAACTGACAAGAAATTTTTGGCAGGAGTGTACATGTCCTTAAACAATCGTGAAAATTGTTCTTCTATTTACTCCGATGAACACCTTTGATTATGCTCATTTATTAGGTTACAAGGAATCTCAGCCATGAATTCTTGGATCAAGGAGATTGAAGTGAAAGCTTCATTGTAGATGTTGTCATAATGAATCATAGAATCCTCGAGAAGCATTTTTCTTGATTTGAGATGCAGACACCAAAGAAAACGTGTCCCCTCGATGTTCAAATTTGAGAATTCCTTCAATAGCTAAAATTGAAAGATTCCATACTCGGCATCTCTTGCAGAGTGGGCAATATCTCATCCAAATTTGATATAGCAAAAACAAAAGTTTCCTTGAAAGAAAGAATTGGATCCAAATATTCACTGATATCTTCATGAAGCTTAACTGTACGGTCTTGATTATCCCCTGGCCTAAAACGAAGAATATATGAAAGCCAAGTTTTTAGTGACATGGCCCAATGTGTTTATTTCCTTTGACAAATTGAGAGTCTCTTCATCTGGGGTAGCCACTGCATCAGGTACTGAGAAGGTGGGTGCTATCGGATTTATCAAATGTTGAACATACTCCACAAATTGATTCTTTTTGTCCTTGAGCTGAGAATTTTGAGACTTTTATTTCTCCAAGTCTTTTTAACACGATATCAATTGAGTCTCGAGCCATCACCATGTCACTTTCTAATGTAGATCTTCCAAGTCCCAGTATGGAAACTTCATAGTCGGCAGGCGTCATAGCATCGTGCTCTTTATCCACTTGTGGAATGGCAAGGTCTGCAAATTTGTTTCCATCATTATCCACCATTATTCAAGAAAGCACCTTAGGCTTTTTAGGAATGGCATCATTCGAAAGTTTGAAAAGGGCATCAAAATTAATGTCAATTGGCTTGACAACTCTCTTCCTTTTCTTTACTTCAGAATCAACCCAGGAAGGAGTATCATTCACTATTTCAGCATACAGAATCTTGGAGCTTGAATCAATATTCTCATTATTTCCGACATCATGAGATCCTATCTTGAATCCTATCTATGATTTGGGGGACACAACCTCAATATCCACTTCCTGATTATTCAGGAGATTTTGGGAAATCCCTTCATGAACTACATGCTCTGAAGTGTTTGATATTTGAATTACCTGCACCTAAGTGGATGCTTGTTCAAAGCATGGCTGAGGATCATTTGCTGCTAGCTTCAGAGCACTATTAACGATGTGGGTAGAAGAATCTCTACTCGAGGTAGAAAATCCAGACACACGCTCTTTTCCTTCTTCGGGTTTGGATCTTTGGATCTCTCTCCTCGTGACACATTACTTGGCGAAGTGGATTTTGGCAACCACTCTTTTCTTGCCTGTTGTGTATGATTGGATGGTAATGAAGTTGATCGAGAAGAAACCTTGGTCGAATGGAGACCCCCTCATATAGGCAATTTTTGTGATCCCGAAACATGATCTGGAATTGATTGCAATTTGGCAAGTTCCTTATCATACCAAGATATGCTTCTTTCAATAATTGGTTGGTTCTTGCCATCAAGAGAAAATTCATCTCTCTTGGTCCAGTCGATTCGAGGCAATGGGGTAAAGGCAACAACATCATATGAGGGATCGACGACATCCTCATCATCATCTATGAATGAATGGGGAGGACTCTTGATGCGGAAAGCCTTGATCTGAGCAAGTGTTAGGCGAGAGTACTCCCGTCTTCTTACCTCATGTTCATCTGAACAAGCAGCCCAGAAATCTTCCATAGTAGGATTATGTTAGTACTTCACTCCCATAATATTTTGCATATATCCATTGATATCAAACTGGGATCTCTTCACATATGGATGGATGGTTATGAGAGTGAACTCTTTTTCCATGAGCTGTGCACTGAATAGATTTGGGCATTGGTATTTCCCGATTTGGATCAGGAAATGGATTCTTGGATGGTGCTTGTCACTAAGAAGGTAGTGAACTTGGAATAACTATCATGCCAGCTCCATTAAAGCCCATCTGTCACTGACCATACTTGGGAAATTTCCATGGGGTCCCAGTAAAAGCCACTCATGTGAATGTAGGAAAAATATGAAAATTGTATAAACCAGGTTCCCCATTGGGAAATGACACACATGGCTTCTTTAGAAAAACTTTCCTCAATATTCTGATTCAGGTTCCGGATCATGTGGAAGGTCAATGCATAGTTGACTCTTCTAAAATGGTGAGAACTATTTTTGAATTTGAGCTTAGGGTAATAGTGAAAAACATTGTTCGACAACCCCACAACCCCTCTTGTTTCAAGTCCCGAAAATAGCTTTCTTCATACTACTGCATAGGTCAGATATGAAGTCATGTAGAAGCATCTAGTCATCTTAACTTCTATCAATTGTTTGTGAATGGTGTTACTGATGATGGTGGCCTAATCCACAAACTCTTTCTTGGCTAGGATGATACCAAAAACTCGACTTAGGAGAGTGATCATGTCTCTAATTTCTTCCACGAACTCAACGCAGTACAGTTCTTTGGGAATCCTATCAATTCGAGGTCTCTTGGTTACTAGCCAGTTATTGTTGACCATTTTTCTACATCTCAGGGGTTCTTCATCCCAGAACTCTTGCGCTGATTGGCGAGTGATATCCGCATTCTCAGGAAAGTTAGGTATTCCGAGAAAATCTTCAATGTGTTCAGGTGTGATTAAGAGGAAAGGCTCACGGTTATCCTTGAAAAATCCTCATCTCTCTGGGTCATAATGCTCCACACAAGCAATAACCAACTCCAGACACTACACAAAGATAGGGAATGCTACTGCTTGGGGTAGGCCACTATGGTAAAGCCTATCTAAGAAAATAGTTTCGCCTTCAGTTTTCACTCGCTTGCAAAACTGTTGCACATTGATGTGACCCAGGTTCATATCATTGATGTTGTTATATGCTAACTTAATGGAGATGGGAGGGATAATTCCTTACAATTCATATTTCAGGGAAGATTTGTTAGATTTCTCGACTAGCTTCCTCAATCTCCCTGCAGATTTGGATTTTTTCAGCCATTATGATTTAACAGAAAAGTTACTCAAACACGCTAAACAACACAAATGGGGCTGGGTCTCAGTCTCCGAAACTCCCGTCAATGCAAGAAAAAATATTTTTCTCTTTAATATTATTATTATTATTGTTATTATTATTATTATTATTATTATTATTATTATAAAAATAATAATAATAATTGATCCTGAATTACAATTTTCTTCTCTTTAAAATACAAATATATCGGGGCTAGGCTCGAGCTCCAAATCTAGCAACAAAAATGATAAATATATTTTAATTAAAATCTCCTGATTTTAATAAATATTTGACAGAAAAAAATTCTCCTTGTTATGCATGAAAAAACTACCTTTTCATTCAATGGGTGGATCTGTATTTCTAGTGTGAGCAAACTTTATTGGATTCCATGAGCTTGTTTTATTTAAAACAATGTGTGGTCTTTCCCTTTCGCTACGTGAATGGATTTCCAATGGATTTGAGGGTCTCTCCTCCTTGGTGTGGAAAACCTTCTCTTCCTCGTGTGTGCAAAAACTCAAAACATTTTTGTTTTATTTGTTTATCAATGCATGCGTGGGATCCCTTCAAATGGGTGTGTGGTGATTTGTTGTATGTGTGGAACTACTCCTTTCTTTACCTCTGATTGAACTGTCTTACCCTATGCGTGGGAATGTTTTGGCTGTCCTCTTGAAACTTTTCTTTATCTAAAAACTTGTTCTACTCTCCAACACGTGGGTCTGCTTTATTTCTATTTTTTTTAAATTGTTTTATATTTCCTTATGTTGGGCACGTGGACTTCTCCTGGTTGGGCACAACTTCTTCTTAGCTATGTCTCCTTTGTTTTAAAACTCACGATTTCTCTTCTTTTGGCGGGTGGAGATTTTTCTTTGTCCCTTTGCTATTTTTTTGTCAAAAAAAAAACTGTTCTTTTTACCCTCAGCTAGGCGCCTTCTTCCTGGGATGCGTGAAAAAACAATTTTTCTTCATTCTTTTGTTGTTTCCCTCTGCCATGTGGGATTCCTGTCCTGAAGCGGCCTGCTCCTTCCTTTTTTATTTAAAAACTTGCTCTTTCTCTTGGCGCCTCCTTCTTAATACCTGCGCATTTTTTTGTATCTCTTCTTCCTCAAGACGCATGGAAAATTGTTCTTTCTTTTTTTTATTCCTCTTTTCACCTTCACGTGTTGTCCTCCTTGGTTGTGTGCATGTATTTGCCTTTAGTCCTTTTGCTATCTCAAAAATATTCTTCTCTCCCTTCTCCATGTGTGGGTGCGTGGAAATTTACTTGAAAAAACAATTTTATTTGCTTTAAAAACTGTTCCATGCTTCTTCTTTTGACAGTGTGAACTATTATTTCCTTGGATGCATGTGTCGTATTGTGGGATATGACAAAATATTATGTTCTCCAGAAAATAAAAAGCAAAGCTTCGCATGAATTTTTTTAGCAGATTTGACGGAGGAAGTTATGGGGATTAATCCAACTTCCTCTCTTCTCGGGTAGTGGCTTAAGTGCCAGGGGGAAATGGGGAATGGAAAAATGGGGTTGGCAATCCCCGTTCAATTTCCCCATGTGGGAAATAGGAGAATTTCCTGCCCATTAGCCAATCCATGATTTGGAAATTGGCAGAGAAAATTCCATGTGCGTTAAAATTGAAGAAGATTGCCAGGAAAGGGGAAATTGGGTTCGGGAAGCCAGATTGGCTTCTTGGTAGTTAGAAGTGTAAGTTTTTCTTCCCCGGGATTAAGATTTGTCGAACAAACTTTTTAATTTATATTTATTTAATTAAATACTTCTCAAGTGATTTAAAAATTAATTTAATCAAACAAGGAGCAATTAATTAATTAAATATTAATTAATTAATTTTAATGTATTTTAACATGATTTAAAGCCTAGTGGGGAAGAGTTCTTGCCCGAAAAGGATGAAACGAAGACCAAAAAGATCACAAAAAATGAGACAGTCGCAATGAGGGAAATGAAACCACGCAAAGTAACACTTTTCAAATTTTTCAAATTTTTCATTTTTTATTATTTTTTTAAACAATTTTGTGAAGTCAAAATTGGCTGATAACAGTTGGCTCTAATTGGGGACAAGGACTTCATGGAGGTAGCAACAGACCTAGACTAAAATAGTCATGAACGTGATCTCAAAATGATGGGTCACAAAAATGGGGCGACATGAGAGAGGAGACCAAAAAAATAGGGAAACAAACAAACCAAAATCCTAATTACCTATGTACATATGGGGAACAACCTGTTTTCAATTTTGATAGTGCTTGAGATATTGCCCCACTGTAGGGTAAAGGAAAATGAGTTCCATCATGATATGACAAGTAATAGGTACTATCTCCATAGAAAATGCCAAAATTTGAATGGTCCCAGCCACAGTGAGTCAAACTTCCCATGCTTTCCTTTTTGGCTCACGTCTTTTTTCCCAGAGAAGAACTAAGTCATTGATTTGAAACTGTCCTCTCCCTAGTTTTCCCTGTCAAGCAAATTTTTTTACCTTGGATTGATGTTCCTCAATCTTGTTTGTCACTTGACTTCTTTGTTCCTTGTGCTTGCTTAGGAAAATGATCCTGTTATCTAATGCATTGGTGAAGCATTCATCATCAACTGCCTGAGCTAATTTTTAATGTTGGTAACTCTAGTGTGACAGGAATTTGAGCATCAGTTCCATACAAAAATTTGAAATGGAGACATCTAGATTGCCCTTTTGCGAGTTATGTGGTCATCCCACAATGCATCATATAACTTTTTATGCCAAGTTATTTGATTTTTCTTCGACTAATTTGCGCATAATAGTGATGAGGTTTTTGTACCGGATTCAGCTTGACGTTTCCTTGCGGGGTAGTAATCTAATGAATGAGACAAAAGATCCCATATCCATAAAAAAAACCTATCATCTGCCAGAAGAAAATTTGAGGCATTTTCCATCACAATCTTGTGTGGAATTCCATAACGGACCAATATATTTTCTTTGATGAAATCACAGATTACTGCAGTAGATGTTTGTTTGAGCGGGTTATAGCTTTCTACCCACTTTGTAAAGTCGTCAGTTGCAATGAGCACGTGGAGTATGACCAGCACTAGAATTAGGATTCAAAACCCCATGTATCTAACCCCATTATTGAAAGGGTTCTTCAATGACATCTAGCTTCAAAGGCAATGCTACCAACTTGGGTCTTCCACAAATTGTTTAATAGGCTCCACATTTGTCACCCATTTCGAGCATCAGAAAACATATGGGCCAGTAATAGTTCTCTCGAATTTTATGGGTTGTTACTGGGCTGAGAAATGACCACCGCAAATCATTATTGTGGAAATCTTCCAACAACCCTAGTTTGTGGGCT
>CM034152.1:635699161-635810781 GCA_019776745.2 Taxus chinensis | reverse complement strand
ATATTATATGAATTCCGAATGAAATTTATTTTTATATGTAAAATGTCGATCATTCGTAATATACTGTTTCTCAGCATTCACCACTGTGTTGACCAAAAGATCATAGCTTTAAACCTCCTACATCCCCAAAACAACATAGAATATCAACTAGGACAATGCTTAAATGTGTTGAAACATGCATTCGTACTCATCCAAGGCAGTTTTGCACGGTCATTGACATCAGGTACACCATTTGTTTCTTTCAAATATCTTATTATTGATCATTTCCCTAGGTTGGGACATTCATGAACTAGTTTCCTTGAAGAGCAACACAAGGTTTCTTCCACCCCCACTTCAACTCAAAGAAAATCCTATTTACAATATTGTTTGAAATTTTTTAGTGTCTCAAAAAATTAATATTGTCAAAATGTTGTTTGATAATATTCATGGTTATAACATCTTTGGTTTGATTGTATTGATTTTTAGGGTTATGTTTTCTTACTTGCATTAAAGTTTCTTTTGGATATATAAATCAAGAGCAACATTTTTCATATGAATCTAAAATATCTGAAATGTTTATGATCATGTCATCAGTGGAGTGGAGTGGTTCAAGCATAAGCTTGAATTATTTTCTTGTGTGCCACTCACAACCACAATCTGGTTTACTAATGTTTATCCTTACCTCTTAACCCAACCACCTTACACGCGCGCGCGTGTGTGCGCACACGCACATGCACACACACCCACACGCACGCACGCGCGCACGCACGCACACACACACACACATGTCTTAAGTCTCTTTTTATTTTCCCCCCTTTTCCCCTAGCCCAACCCCCTTTGTAATGTATATCCTTACCTTTGACCTATGTCCCAACTTGTCTCAACTTCCTGATGACAAACATTAGTATTCAATAATTTTAGCGTTTGTTTTTTGTAATGAGAACACAAATAGTATCAACTTTACCTCACAAAAAAGTCCTTATAATTGAAATAAACCAAGGAGATATGTCAGCCCTTTCCCCTAACCCAATCCCCTTTGTAATGTATATCCTTAACCCTGACCTATGTCTCGACTTGTCTCATCTTCCAGATGACAAACATGATTTTTTAATAAGTTTAGCATTGTTATTTTTTAAAAGACAACGCAAATAGCATCATGTTTGCCTCACAAAAATAGTCCTAAGATTGAAACAAACCGAGGAGATCCCAGCCACTTTTTTTTTGTTATTTTTGAGATAAGAAAGCAAAGAAAATGACAAAATTGTAGAGATCATGATAGGTAGTCAAATAAATGGACAAAGGGTCAATAGAAAACACCC
Source organism: Taxus chinensis (assembly GCA_019776745.2). NCBI lineage: Eukaryota > Viridiplantae > Streptophyta > Pinopsida > Cupressales > Taxaceae > Taxus > Taxus chinensis. Next base: position 635,809,483 of record CM034152.1, on the reverse strand, counting down.
ACCACTAACAATGTCAATTCCAACATTTAGAGGAGGTAATCTTCCAACAATAAGGGAAGGAAGGTCAACTACAAGAGAAGATTATAGAACATATGCCAAATAGAGTTATGGAGACAACAATTGCATACAACCAAATAAGAAGAAGAATATGTTGATTGCGAAGGAATTAGACAAAAAATATGTGGATACTTTTTAATTAAATTTTAATATTGAAACCCGATCCAAATAATATAGACATTTGAACCCTTGTAGAAAAATATAACAATCCAAAATCATGACAAAAAAATCTAAAAAACAAAAATCATACCAAAAAAATTATTAAAATCAAAAAACCTTTAAAGAAAAAATTAAATTTAAGTTGTAGCAATTTCAAAAATTATAACCAGGGTTCATTTTAAGACACCCCTATAAAATTGAAGGTGGAAAATACCTGGCGAATATCCCCGTAACCACTTTCAGCGAAAGGCGAATTTGACAGTATTCAAAAACAAAATTTTCGCCTGGTTTTTCAAGGCTAAATCAGTGACGTGCGACAACAGTAATCCGTAATGACGCATGTCACTGGCGCGACAATAGCTCCTGATGACGTGTGACACTAGAGCGACACTAGATTGTAATGACGCGCGTCAGTTGATTCTATTGACGCGCGACACTGTTCTCTATTGACGCGCGACACAGTCACAAAATGACGCGCGACATTGTCCTCTATTGATGCGCGACATTGTCCTCAATTGACGCGCGATATTGTCCTCTATTGACGCGTGACATTGTAATCTATTGACGCACGACATTGTAAACAAATGACACGCGACACTGTAATCAAATGACGCGCGACACTATAAACAAATGACGCGCAACACAGCCTTCTATTGACGCGCGACACTTTAATCAAATGACGCGCAACACTATAAACAAATGACGCGCGACACAGCCTTCTATTGACGCACGACACTGCTTCCTATTGATGCGCGTCATTTGAAGCAAATGACGCACATCAATAGGGGACAGTGACGCACATATTTAGGTTATAAATACCCTTATGCCGCTCATTTTCTCGTTTACGTTTTCCCGTTCTTGAATTTTTGCAGGTCTAAATCTTTGACAAAGACGTAATTACAGCTATAATGTCGACTTCACATGCCTCCCAATTGCAAGTTCAGCAAGAAAATGAAGAGAATCCAAGTCAATCGATTTCCAAGATAACCTACAGGAATCCCTTATGCCCTCACATCCATACGGCTTTAAGGATGTCTCCAGAATATCAAGGTATAATTGAAGAGTGTGGATTTACAGGGCTCGTTAATATGCCCCATTTCGAAACAGATCCGGATATTTTGAATTACCTTCTGTCATGCTACAATTCAGAGGACGGTATATTTTATGTGACTCTGAACGATGGCCAAATGTTCCAATTCACTATTGAACCGAATGACATACATTGGTTTACCGGCCTTCCTATCAGAAATTTACCAACTGTTACAACCAAGGCAACACTCGTGGAAGAAAACAAGAAATTTCTCGAATCAAAGTACAGTTTCCATGTTGATTGTAAGTATAATTCGTTTTAATTCAAAAAATTTATTCTGTTTTTTATTCTGATACAATTTGTTGTTATAAATTGATAGTAATTTTCACTGTTTCGCATTTGCAGCCCATGTCAATAAATCCAGGCGTGGTGTAGATACACAATCAATTGCACACCACTTTCTTGCTGCACTTATTGCATTTTTTCAAGCCAGAATTGTTATGCAGGGTCGCCAAACAGATATACCAAATTGGGCCATTGCATACATTTGTGCCACTATCTCAAAACAAAAATTCGATTGGTGCACATTTCTATCCAAAAAAATAAGAGCTGACATATCAAATTCGAAAATGTCAGAAAAACCTTTCATTTATTCAACAAACTATCTCCTCGGCTTCTACTATGAGGCACTTTTAAATTTAAAAGCTAAAGAAATTCCTACTTGCTCTGATGAGGCTTTGAAGAAATTCTCAATTCCATTTGCAGAACAACAGGTATAAACTATTTAGTTTGTAATTGTATTACAATTTTCTTCATTACAGTGCGCAGTTATTAAAACTTAAATTTTAATGTTTTGCAGAGAAGATATCTTGAAGCCATTCCCAAAAAAAAAAGATGTCGAGAGGAAGAGGCCAACTACACGCGGAGGCTTCGGGGGACTCCCATTCTGAAATGGAAGCTCACTCCTCTCCAGACCCTCAACAGTTTGAACTCGTTAAACGCCAGAGAAGTAATACATTCTCATATATTAATTACAAATTCCAAAGTTGCAGATTTATTTTTCAATTTAAATTTTAGCAAAATGAATTGACAACATTTAATATTGATGAACAGCAGGGACTATGGAACCTTCTTCCCCAACTCGCTCAATACAGTCGCATGCATTGATATCTTCTGAACAGCCACTGAGTACAACTCCTACAAGGCCACCCGTAGCACCGAAAAAAACAACCCCTCGACAACAAGGTACAACTTTTCTATAGAACGTTTAATTTCGTAGTTTTGACTTTATGAATTGTTTTAATATTTTTCATTTTTTCTTGTACTTTTCAGCACATGTCAGTCATGATCAAGCCACCGCATCGACACCCACCCAACCATTAATTTTTAAAATGCCAACCAGAGGAACAGTGAAAAGAACATTGGTAAACGCATGAGTTTTGCTCCGGCCCCTAGTGGGACACTAAACCTTGACTCCTCGTTTCGAATTCCAACTCTCTCACTTGGTGGCTTGCCCAGCGCAACGGGCATATCTGTTTTGAACAATATAAATTTAGATGAAGATTATTTGGGCATTGATAGCAATGACCCAACTGGGTTTTTCGATACCCGCGAGATGATTCAAGGCCAGCAGGTATACTTTAGTCTTCAAATTTCAATTTTAATATGCTTTACAATTTTTAATTACATTCTGATTTATCTAAATCTAAATCTTCAGTCTTCAAATTTATTTATCTAAATCTTGATTTATTTTTTCAAAAACAGGATCAGCCCACCCAAAGACAGAAACAAGGAGCAGTTGATCTTGGTCATGGTGAAAGCCCCCACACTTCTCCAGCAAGATCGTCTGCATCAGATTCAGATAGTGAAGAGTTTCCACCTTTTCCTTTGGAGAACTTAATTGGTAATGATTGTCAATCCCATGTCAGTGAGTTTATTATTCCTCAAATCCAACAGCTTATAGAATGGGAGAAAAGGGCTAAAATTCTTATCAATGAGATTATTAGTCGTTATGAAAATTATTGGCAAAGGGATAGTTTATACGCTGCAGTCCAGAATCAACCTGCGAAGATGGATTCCTTACTTACCCAAGTAAAATGTGGGACTGTCAAGTTTAATAACGACTATAAAGATGGCATTTTAGATAAGGCACTAAACAAATTGGAAAATATTAGTGCCGAGGCCCAAGCATATTTTAACAAATGGTCAAAGGACAAGGATTTGGTATCAATCGCAAATGCCGAAAGAGATAGAGCGGTTGTAAGTACTATTACATTCTAACAATCATTTTTGTTAATTTGAAATTTTGAATTTACAATAATATTTTGAATTGACATTACTCTTTTTGTGCAGTTGAAATAAGAAAATTTAAAGAGTCAGGCGAAGGTTTTGCAAGTTCACTTGGAAACAGTAAAGAACAGCTTATCCGCAGCAAAAAATTTGAAGCAAAATATTGTTTTGGTTAACAAACAAAACAATACACTAAAGCAGATCATTAAAGAGCATGGTCTCGACCCTGACATCTTGTTCAAAGCCAAAGCAGTTGCTGATCCAAATTTGCTGTCGCATGGAGATGCAACAAATCAAGAAGAAAGAATTATAAAAAATCTGGACAGTGCTGCAGAAGATCTTATAAGTTCAGGGGTTATTTCTGTTGTTGGGGAAAGAGGTGCAGCCAGAGTGGAAGAAGCCGTTGGGGAAGAGGGCAGAGCAGAATTTTCTAAAGAAAAAGAGGGTTGTGAAAATTAGAAACTTTTATTATTGACTAAACTTTTAATATTGAATTTGAAAACTTCAACTATTGAGTTTGTACTATGCTATTTGAATTTAATTATATGGTGATTAGATGGTGATTATCATGAATTATATGTATGTTTCTTGTTTACTTGCATTGTCATGAATAGTATGTAGACGTAGATGATGAATGATGACAATTGATAATCAATGATAGATGATGATGAAAGACGATGATCGATTTAATGTGTATAATGTAAAATTTAGTGCCTGAATATCTTGTGGGACTTTAATTATCTTGAAAATTATGTCGTGGGACTTTAATTGTATCTGTGGGGTTATACTGTCTATGAAAGTAGACTTAAGGTTGATAGGTTAAGAATCTGTGTTGTACTATGATTTTTCAACGTGTTGAGGACTTCAAACTGTGTTTGGATTTTATGAATGACCTTTATCAGTCTAAAATAAAGATATCCAAGTCAATGATGCTAAGGTCTAGCAATCTGTCCTATTATCTAGTTGGTAAAGCTCATCCTTGTTAAGGAATTCATGAATTGAATATTGGAGTGTCAAGTGCAAGTTACTCTGTCAGTGCTTCAAGCTGACTCAGTCCTAGTTGGTGATGAAAATTATCAGTGCTTCATGATGTACAAAGTGAAAGAATTTCATCAAGGAGATTTATAATTCTCTAAAAGTGGTATAAGACCATGTCAAGGTGTTGATTCATCAATGTCTTGTAGTTCTAAAAGGTGACATATTAAAAGGACCTTGTTTTATGCCTTAAGAAATGTTTTCACATCTTTGAGAAAAGCTCAAGGTCTGTCAAGACCCAAATGTCATGCTATATGTCATTATGTGGTCTATCATGGTGCTGAGACAAGAATGTATTGCTACTACAAGAAGATGTATTGTGTAATAGAGGTTATACTTTTGATTCATGCTCAAAGTTGGGAAAAATGAGTATCTACAAATGTTATAAAGTTGAGAAATCTCATATTGATGTTACCTTGTCATAAGATTTGTGCATAGTAAGGAAGAGTATAACACATTGTTTCTATGTGTCATTATGTGGTCTATCATGGTGTTGAGACAAGAATGTATTGCTACTACAAGAAGATGTATTGTGTAATAGAGGTTATACTTCTGATTCATGCTCAAAGTAGGGAAAAATGAGTATCTACAAATGTTATAAAGTTGAGAAATCTCATATTGATGTTACCTTGTCATAAGATTTGTGCATAGTAAGGAAGAGTATAACACATTGTTTCTTAAAGGATTCTTAGAGGTCAATGCAAGGTTTGACAGTGGCTCCAGGAATGCGTTGATTCAAATGCTCATCTATCTTTGCATCACAAGGTTATTGCTTATAAAGGTTGTGAGTTAATGAAAGTGTGAAAGATGATGTGATATGTGTAAGGTAATTGGAAACAGTCTCTTCCAGTACAAGAAGATTCATGGTGTATGGTCAGGTTATCTAAGATGAGCTTTGTAACTTTGTTTGACCTGATGAGTGCAGTGGAAAAGTTTAAACAAAAAAAAGATCTTAAGAAAACTGATGGAACCAAGAAGGGGAAATTAATTGATGTTCCCAAACTTGATGCAAATCAAGCAGGAGGGAAGAATTCTGATCAATGTACTTTAATATTAACGGAGGGTGACTCAGCCAAGGCTCTTGTGGTTTGAATCAGGGAAATGTGAATATTGAATTTGGTAGTATTGTGACATGTTTCGACATCACTTTCCAATTTAATTTTTTGTTATTTTAGTTATCTTTATCCTATCAGGTGGCAGGAATATCTATTTTTTGGGAAGCTACCACTCACCAACAAATGGAGAATAAAGAGATAGTAAATAGAAAAAAAATCCTTGGTCTACAGGAAGATAAAATATATTAAAAATAAATTAATATAATTCTAAGAAATCAAGAAAGAATCATCACTGGTAAGAAATTAAACATAATTACAAATATGCTAGGGTTTAGCTTACCTCTTGCGTATTAGATTGTTGTGAAATCATCAAGGGTAACGTGCTAGATCTTTGTTTCACATGACATTGTAGATGGAGGGGTGAGTTGCTTGACATTGTCAGTCCTGAGAAGTGCAAGCAACATCTTTAAATATATAGACCAACAATATCTTTAAAGGTCAAGTAAATATAAAGAATTAGACTTGTAATGTCTTTAATGATAACAAGAGCTGAAAAAATGTAAGGTAACAAACAATAAGATTATGTTGAAGAAGATACCTATTTAAAATTGAAATCATCACCGGTAATGTGCTAGATCTTTGTCTTAAAAAATTCAACACAAAAAATTGATTAGTAGATAGATGGGTGAGTTGTCTGACGTTGTCAGTCCCGAGAAGTAAAAGCTTCCTCAGACGGATGTCAACCCACGTTTTCAAAAAATAAAAATTTTGTATTTAACTAAATGTAAAGACATACACCTGTAACATCTTTAATTATAACCAGAGCTGAAAAAATGAATAGTAACAAACAATAAGATTAAGGGGAAAAAGATACCTGCTTAAAGTTGAAATCATCACTGCCACTGGTAATGATATAGATCTTTGTTTTAAAAAAATCCAACACGAGAAATGGATTAGTAGATAGATGGGTGAATCGCCTGACATTTTTAGTATATAGACCTGTAACATCTTTAATGATAAAGATAAAAGATAGATAAAGAAGATACCTACTTAAAGTTGAAACAATCCATTATCAATAGCTTCATCAAAGTCGATGATGTCTTCTGTAGAATGTGACGAAGAGCCAATTACACTCTCAAGGTTGGGAATATTTGTACTTGTAGCTGTATTATTTACATCTCTTTTTTTGTAAAGGGAATTCCAGTGAGAAATTGCTCTGTCAAAAAATGAATAGTAACAAACAATAAGATTAAGGGGAAAAAGATACCTGCTTAAAGTTGAAATCATCACTGCCACTGGTAATGAGCTAGATCTGTGTTTTAAAAAAATCCAACACGAGAAATGGATTGGTAGATAGATGGGTGAATCGCCTGACATTTTTAGTATATCGACCTGTAACATCTTTAATGATAAAGATAAAAGATAGATAAAGAAGATACCTACTTAAAGTTGAAACAATCCATTATCAATAGCTTCATCAAAGTCGATGTTGTCTTCTGTAGAATGTGACGAAGAGCCAATTACACTCTCAAGGTTGGGAATATTTGTACTTGTAGCTGTATTATTTACACCTCTTCTTTCGTAAAGGGAATTCCAGTGCGCAATTGCTCTGTCAAACGGAAAGGTTTCGAGGGAGTATCGTGAAACGTAACACCTCATGCAACTTTCCAGATTTTTATCCAACCTGTTTCTCAGTTTTGATTTTATAAATGACAATGCACTGAAAACTCTTTCATCCTCCACAGACCCCAAAATCATTGTCTGGCATAATTCATATAGTCTGAAATACTCACTGATATCTTCTTGTAAGATAGAACTTTGATAGATTCCTCTCCACAGCCTTGTAATAGCACCACTTTCAGAAGGTTGATCTAAATTCTTATATTGGTTCCTCATTGTTGTTGCAAAATTGGTTGACTGAAACTTTAATAAATCGGCATTCAGTATACCTTTGATTTCCGTACCCTTGAGCTCTGACGTCTTTGTAAATTGTTCCATTATTGTACCCATTGATTTATGGAAATGCTTACTGACAAAGTCTGCACGGCCACCTTCTATATTCCAAAAATTCGGATTCATCACACCCATGGCTTCCAGAATTTTATCTTTACAGAAACGTTCCCTAATTTCTGATGACAAGGTTTCTAAAATTTTTTTAAGCTTTATTCTGGTTTCAACTATCACAGACTCAAACAAATTACGTGTCACAGGAACATCTTCTCGTTCCGATCCTGTAATATCTTGACGTCTTTGCAAAATGTGCATAGGTATTTCCTTCCCATTAACAGAGATGCATAGGTGATCGTGGATATTAAATCTCAAATAGGTGTTAGGATTTTTAAGATCTAATAAATCTCTCCAATTTTCAAAAACAGGGGCATCAAAACTATCCTGGGAACAATACAATATATCAAGACTTTGACATACCATTTTCCTCATCCGTATAAAATCCACAATATAGATCAATCTGCCCTGTGCATGCTTCATCAGTGTATTGATCTCCTTTAACATTGGAAGAATACCAACCAATGTAAGCAAAGTCTCCAAATCAGTTAAGCGGAACAACAGGTCCCTTGCCCTATCAACTTCATGACGGTATTTGTGCATGAAACCAACCAATGAAGGATACTCCTCACGAACTCTGCATGCTGGTTCATACAAAGAGATCCATCTAGTCTCCACATCCTTCAGAAGTTTTTTGTCGTCTGTAATTCCAATTGCAAATTTTTGGAACTCGAGAAAATGCTTTGGGCTGCTTGACATATAGGCATGAAGTTCTCTTTTGAGGTCTTCTAATTTAGCAACATTTTCGTGGTTGCTTACCATTTTATACGCTAAATTCATTCTGTGAGCCATACAGTGAATTGGTAGCATATATGGGGCCACTGTTGTTTGTAATCTAACACACAGCCCTGTTCGGTGACCCTGCATGACAGATGCACCATCTGCTCCAACGCATACCAACTTCGTAGCAATTTCATAATCAGTCATACCAGCAACATCTTTCAAATGAGAAACAACTATTTTATATAGGTTTTCAGCATTGCAGTTTTCAACCATTTTCATAACACCCAACAGATGAGGAGTCCTTATATGATTTTCTAAAGTATATATGTGGATACATACCCATGCGGTGTTGTCGACTGCTGTCACTTCATCAATTGAAAGAGAGATAAAGTTTACTTTTTTTACATTCTCTTTCAAATCTTCCTTCTCTATCATCGAGAGGCATTTTGCCATTTCCCATCCACTACTCTCAGACCAATGAGACTGAGGTACATTCAGCATTCCGTTAAATTGATACAAAACTTTGAAATCAAGGAAATCTGACATCGCCCTTCCTTTTTTAAGTATTTGAAAAAGAGTAGAGAATTGTATGAATTTTGCATGTAGATTTGTTTCTTTCATCTTACCAATATGCGATGTGATTGTTCCTCCCTTTTCCAACAAATGTCTGTGTTTTTTTTGCTCTGCCTCATATTCCGCTGCGTATCTGACATGCATGCACTCCTTTTCAGTTTTCCACCTATGTGTTTTGATTTTCTGGCCATCCGCCCCTGTTACAGTTAAATATTGTTTTCCACAATGTTTTTCTATTGTGTCCAGCTTCAGTTGCATTTTTTGTTGCTTTCCCAATTTCCACGTACATATTGTACATGTACATTCACATGGGATTTCTTCAGAATTTGATGATTGTACAGGTTCAATAAATGGAAATTTAGCTGCCCAATCAAACTTGTATGTCCTGCCAATGGTCCACATATTCTTGTTTGTTTTCAATGCTTTACTTTTTTGAGTAGAATTTTGAGCAATATCGCAATCCCCTGGTTTCCTCTTTCTTGGACCGGAGTTTGATATTGATTTCTATCTTCCATTTTGCTGAGTGTTTGTATCTGTGATATCTAGCTGCACTTCTGGTTGCACCCCAACAGGAACAATATCTTCAAGATCTGGCATATTATCGTAGGTTTCATTTGTTTGACTGTGATACTGTGCAGAATGCATGTCCACCTCAATAATGCCTTCCACACAGTCAGTATTCTGATTCTTTTTGGTGGCATCTATATGATTGGTATTTACATTATCTGTATCCGCAGAGTTTCCAAAATACTTGAAGAGTGATTTCTGAGATTTCTTACTTACTTTTAGGTTATTCGTATTCTTTGAGCTGGCACCTTCCATTATTCTGAAAAGAGTCCTGCGTCAGCAAAAGAACCAAGAAGCGACTCTGTACAGTCTCTGAGGTCTTGTCGCACGTGAACTATCTGATGTCGTGCGTCAACACTGCCCAAGTCGCGCGTCAAGCCTTCCTCTGTCGCGCGTCACTTCTTAGCCCAAGTCGCGCGTCAGTATAGCTCTTGTCGCGCGTCAATACAGCTCTTGTCACGCGTCAGTACAGCTCTTGTCGTGCGTCAATACAGCTCTTGTCGCGCGTCAATATTGCCCTTGTCGCGCGTCAACACTGCATTTGTCGCGCGTCAACAATCACAGGATAACAGTAATATGAATCTCTGGTGCAAAGGGTATGTGAGTTCAAATTTCATAGTATTGGTAATTTGGTAAGCTACTTGAGGTATACTACCCGGCGAATCACATAGGTTTTTATAGGAGATGTTTTCAAATGAAGGCGAAGCCGACCCCCCAAAAAAATATACTTTATATTTTAGGCGAACAGGACACCGACCCACTCCGAATAATTCACCTTTTCAAATTTTCCTAAAATGAAATTTTCGCCATATTACGAATATTCGCCGCTAAAATTATCCCTGTAATAGAATCAGATCTAAATTTTATAGATCTAAAGAAACTATTTGATCATAATTAATTTTGTTATTACAATGCATACTAATTAACTTCCCATGATCAAAATAATAACCCCCAATATAAAGAGATCTACATTATATCCTAGATTTATATAAAAAAATATTTCCGACCATATAGAAGTGAAGAAGAGACCCCTAAGAATGCATAACAACTTCAAATTTATGAAAAAAAAATAATGTTGATAAAAATATGGCCATCTTAAATCAGACATTTAAATGACCGTCATAATGACTTAGTTTTTGGTCTATTGTGATGGTCATTTGATTGACAATTTTAACACAGTGAAATTTTCCTCGAACCTACGAGCTTAAATTTGGCATCTAAATGACCATCATATTTTCTTATGTTTTCTCTACCATGATGGTCATTTGATCGTCAAATTTAATAAAGCTAAAGATTCTTGTGTATTTCCAGAATGTGAAATTCTTGAATTTCTTCTTCTGTATAATATTAGGGAGGTTATATTTTATCACATTATAATAACCTACTATAATTTATAATGTAAAAATGTATATATTTTTTATAAAATAAATGTATATAGTTTATAGAATGAAAATAAAAAGCAACATATAGTTCATAAAAATTATAAACTATAGTATATATATTTTTTTATAAAAAACACATAACTCTTATTAAAGGGGTTTAAAGGACATAGATCATGTTAAAAGAATTCTACCAAGTGCAAGTAAATTTATATTAGTATAGATTAACCTGCATATTTTATAAAGGGGATAAGTAATTTCACCCAACCAATGAAATAAATTGAAATTTATATTTTCATGAACCTTGTCTCATCCTTTCATTTACTCTTAATTTTACCCTACACATATTTAAAAATATGGAAAGATTGTAAAATATTTTATATAATTCATGCAAACTAAAAACTTTACAATTTTATGTGGCTATAACTACCAATATTTTAATAAATATTTACCACACTTTACGTGGGCCACTAATAAACTAGATTTTTAAAAAATAAATTCTCCATTTATACCTAAGAAATCCACATTTATACCTAAGATATTATCTTATTTTATTCTCCACTCCCACTTTTATATAAAAGAAAACATTTAACTAGGTTTATTTATATAATTTTTATAAACTATAAGATATAAATGAATGGGGTTGTCCCCTTACATGAATAATATAAATGGTTATGGATACATGTTAGGTTTTATTTAATAAGTATTAAGATGTAAGAAGTAATCCCTTGATGGCCAAACAATAAACACGGGCCCCCTTCCCAAAAAAAAGTAAGCACTTAGGTTTTTTAATAAAAAATACATATAGACCAAATCGAATAAAATTTATAAAAATTTGAATCATATATATATATATATATATATATATATATATATATATATATATATATATATATATATATATATTTCAAATTTAGGTTTGTTTCTTCTTTTTAAAACTATATATGCCTAGATTTATAAGTTAATTATTTAAACTTAGGCTTAGAATATGGTCTATTAAATCTTCCTTCAATCCCATGTAATTTTAATATGGTTTAAGGATTTTAATATATAATTTTTTTTTTCGAAACTTTATTAATATTAATATAATGTTTATATAAGTTATTATATAAACTTTATTCTATATATTTTTTAATTTTAAAAAATATAGTCATAGATTAACTATAAACTATAGTTTTTCAAATCAAATTATTTTAGAAGGGTCCAAAGAACACGGGTATGAATTTACCTTCCGAAATATTTAACCTATAAACATTTGAAATTATAGAATACTTGAAAATTATTTTGTATAGTAATAATAATAAATCATTTCCTTTTGTATGTGATATTCACGCAGGTAAATATTTGAAGCCCCTTTCACCTATGTACACATAATCTCCAAACAATATTAATTCCGTATAATTTACAAAATGTAAATGAAAGTAAAAATCATATCATATTACATCTCCTCAGAGTTTAATTGCAGAAATGTAGTGCCAAAATAAATTGGGGAAAAAAAGAAGGGGACCAGATACTTTTAAATACCCTTTTGGGTTGGTTGAAAAAAATCGTACAAATTAAATAAATAAAATATAAAACATTTGATCTTAATTTATTTAATTTGTCTCGCTTTGTTACCATGTTAAAATTTGAGGATTATAATAAATATAGATTTAATCAACTTATATATTACATAATGTTATAATAAATATTTAAATAAAGATTACATCATAACATAAGTAAATAAAAAATACTTATAGAAAATAAATAACATAGGTGACACAATATTTATAGTGGAAAACCCCAATAGGGTAAAAATAACTTTGAAAATAACTTTTTACTTTAGAGAACTTATTTTACATCCAATAAGAACACCTCCTCCTTTGAAACTCTATTTACCAAGGGTAAAACCAAATCACTTGATTTACACACCTTTGACATATTTCTCGAATATATCAAATGAGGACCTAAAGTCCTTTTTATATAAGGTGATTGGGTATGTCTCCCGACCCACCTTTTTAACTTAAAATGGTTGACACATACACCTAGGTTTATAATATTTAATATTAGAAATATAATCATTTCATGATATTAAATATTTAACCTAAAGTATATACCTAGGTTACCATATTTAATAATAGAAATATAAATATTTCATATTATTAAATATTAACCTATATATTAGTGATTGACCCATATACATTAAGGGTTGGCCAGACCACTTAATCATTATGTTTCAATAGTAATATGGATTCAATTCTGAAAGGGTCAATTGTTATACCTTTTTTAGAAATAATATGACCAAACAATTTACCTTGATGTACTAAAAAGATATTATTTTTAGGATTCAAAGATATTCCAAAGTGTCTGCATAACTGAAAATGTTACCTTAGATGTATTGTTGGGCCCCTAAAATATTGACTAAGTACAAAAAGGCACATTGGCACATAAGGCCTAGGTTAAAGGGTGGGAATGTACGAAGAACGCGCACAATACAAGGTTCTATGAGGGTTTAAGAAGGACTGTGGTATGCACGGCAGAACAAGGTCTCAGAACTTAGCCATATTTAGTGTATCGTGTAGGACACAAGAAAAACATGACCTGCCTATGCATGATGAATGGAAAATGTGCCACCCTGGCGATAGGTTGGCCTAGGAAGGAATATGCCCTATAATGGAAGCTTCTAGAAGAACATAAAGGAAAGAAGTGGAGAGCTCAAGACTAGAGGAGTATGCTCTCATGGAGTACCAAATATTGACACTTGGTGATGGATCTGAAGCCTCAAAAAGAAGAGTTGGCAGTTCAAGGGGCCTATAAATTAAAGCACTTATAGAAGAATAGAGAAGAGAGATCAATAGAGAGTAGAGCTCTGAAGAAAATCCATGATGAGTTGTATTAGGTTGGGTAGATAAAATATAGCAGAAGAATGCATCAAGGGGCTTGGGATTATAATTTTTCTTTTTGAAGAGCTAAGGAATGTAGATCTGGTTATGATGTATGACTTATGTCCACCATATTATGGTGTTATGTACTAGATCTAATGATTGTCATGAGGTTACCAACTTATTTAAATATGAACATTAGTGATTCTGGTCCAACCTCATATCTTCATAATTATATTTCATGTATGTTTATGAAATAAGTATGAATCCTTATGAATTTCCCTTTCTATTTTGGTTCAGTCTTATATTTTGTTAAAGTATCTTTTTGTCTAGAATGACTGCATTGGTCTAGAAGTCGTTCCAAGCTCTATGATGTTTGCATGTCTCATTTCCACTCGCTATCCTTAGGTTCCTATCATAGATTATTTTTCCCACTAAAATCACATAAAGGAGAGACTCTGCCCTACGTATGCCTCAGGTGAGCACCTAGTGCCCACTAGGTGATTGGCTGATGCGCATGGGATTCCCTTGGTCTTTGGTGGGTTTGAAAATGACTACATATTGGTTCCATTACTGGGACCTTTTTTCGAAGTTTTGGTGGGAAACGACATACATCATCATCTATGCAATTAGAGATGACAAAGAATTTAACCTTGGAAATTGTTAACACTTAATTTAAAAGCACGGAGGATGAATTTTCAGAGAAATTTAGCACTGCACCTGAGTTTGATGGACATAGATGGGTAGAAGAGAACCTCTACCATGAGTTATATGAAACCTTCTTATCTTGCTTCCCAGTAGAGCTATATGAATGGTTCTTTGCATATGCATCCACATCAAGCTGGTATTATAAATCATGTGTGTGGACCCAAGAAGAGTACCAGAGGCTGCAAGATGTAAATTTGATGTGGACTCGTGTTGTGGATCATTGGTGGAAAGGAGTACTAGCTAGCTACACCTTGGAGTATGCTATTTCTACATATTCTTATCTAACAATGCAAATCTTGATTGTTACCTTGAGTTTAGAGGCATTTCTGATGGTTGTGCAAACCTTCCTGAGCACTGAGCGAGGAATCTAGGGTGGAGGAAGATGGTAGATATTGCGACTAAGAAAGAAAGAGTGGAGAGACAACTAAAGTATAGTCAAGCATGTGAATGGGAGATTTCTAGACAACACGAGGTCACAAGTGTGATGGATATATGGAGGCAGACGTTGCGGGAAGGATTTGAGGTTCACGCAGAGGATGTGGAACCTGAGTAGTCTGTGATACCCCATTTTGGAAAACACGTAAGAGAGACCCCTTTGCACGGAGAGAGAATATTCATTGGCGCGCAGCTGAACCCACATATTGACCAAACTCTAGTGCTTGGTTTTCTAGATCAAGGGAAGAATATTATTAACCTAACTGGTATCGCTAGAAGTGACTGATCTACACCCAAAAGATATAATTTCTTGTTTGGGATCTGTGGCTGCACATACCATCCCAGTGTTAGGAGGATTTTTTGGGTAGAGTACGGATAAACAAGACTTTGGTCTCACATCTGGGAGTGGTACGGGTACACTATTGGTAGTGGGGATTATAATAGACCATAAACACATAGTTCAATGGAACTTTAGGGACCCTTGGCATGGCCACAATAGGATGTTGTGGATCTGATGGATCTGGTGGGTCAGGAGAAACATGACCTAGTGGATCTAGTAGATTGGTAGTGGGTCTGGGGGATCAAGAGGAACATGACCTATTGGATCTAGTGGATCTAACAGAGGAGGAAACACCGAGGGAAACCAAGGCTTTGGCTCAGGAGGACAGGGGCCCCAACCACCTCCTCAAGTCTTCTTTTAGATGTCTTTACATTTTTTAGATTACAGAGGTTATGAAGATGCTGCGGAGCATGTTCATAAGTGTGAGCTGCTATGACGCATGAAAGGGATCACTAGCCTGAAGTGGAAGGCAAGCCATTTTACAATAACATTACAAGGGTACGTGCATAACTGGTATAGGAAATATGAACCTCATCAAATGGTGGTGGATTATACTACTTTAAAAATGCCTTCTTGGATGAATTCCACATTCCTGAGTTTGAACAGAAGAGCATCAACACCCTGAAGGATATTCAATAGGGAATGGAAAATAATGTGTGGGAGTATGATGCATGGTTCAAAACCCTCTTATCAAAATTTTCATATGACATTCACTGTTCACAACATGCTCAATTGTTTGTTGGAGCGTTGATAACACCTTTTAGAAGAGCTTTATCTTGTAAGACTTTCATAGATCCACATGAGGCATTAGAAGCTTCTCTACACGTTGAATTTGTTGGAAGTGTTGATACTAGTGTTAACTCATTCCTAGAAGATCAAATCATTGTTATGGCTAAACAACTAGAGAAGTTGTCTCCAAACTCATCCCACGAGACTCACAGTGGTATATGGTGTATAGATTTTTAAGTATAGGGGCATGTCAAGGATAGCTACCTTGGGAGGACAGTACGCACTATACTAGTAGATTGTGAGATTTTACATGGGGACCATGATGCGATTATATGTCCCTTGTTGCATTACGCAATGGAGAAGAATGTGTCTTGCTACTGTAATAACTACACCTCTACAACCCATGATACTCAGGATTGTAGGCTTATTGACTAGTTCTATGAGGCCATTGAACTTGGTGTGCACCAAAATAGCCTGGAAAATGCTTCTAAGGGTGATGATCGCCATTATGAGGAACACGTAGATGGAGGCGTGCACGGAAGGGGATTTCATAGAGAATTCCTTGGTCATGGTAACAATGGAGGAAGAAGTGAGTTCCCACATGGAACCTATTTTAATTGTGGATCTACAGACCACTACAAGTAGGAGTGTATAGACTTATTGAAGTACTCATGGTGCGGGAAGAAGCATAAGTATGAAGAATGTTTGGAACTTTATGAGCACATGATTCAATAGAAACAAAAAGACAAGGGTGCTGCAATGGTAAACAATAAGAAGGCTGACACACAATGGATGCCATGGGTGACATGTGATGCAGGATTAGAACCTATTATGGTAACAATAAGAGCAGAGGTCATGAACGCAAAGGAAACGCCAAGGAAGAAGAACCTAGTTTCAAGGGAAGAAGTGGAACATGGGAAGTACCCAGACCCTGTGCATCAAAAGGAGGTATATCAAGAAACAATGGATGTCATTCAGAGTTTACAAGGAGAAATCCATTGTCTAAAGGAACAATCCATGAGGGAGGAGAAAATAAGGAAGGTCAAGGCACCAAAGGATGACCAGGATGAGGTCAAGGAAGTATGTACAATGCTAAGGCAAGAGAATATTATTCCCTTGATAGGATCATGGTTTAGAGACAAGGTACCATGCACTGGAGAAGAGCATGAGAGGAAGGTCTTGCATGCAAACCTTTCCCTTCATATCCTTGACTATAATAAGGAGATCACATTAGATGCAGTCATGGATGGATGAATCCTTAGTAATATCCTCATTAACACAGGCACGGAGGTCAATGTTCTCACCTTAGATGTATGGCATTAGATGGGAAGACCTACATTACATCCATCTTCAAATGTGTTGTATATGGCAAAAAAAATGAAGGCAATGCCAATCGGTATGTTAAAGGTTGCAACTATCACCATTCAGGGAGCTAAGTTTACTGGGGACTTCTAAGTCTTGGCACTCACTGAGGTAGGCAATTTTTTAGCATTACTTAGGCACCTCTGGTGCTATAAGAACAATGCAGATCTTATCTTCAATAAGGGATACATAAGCTTTGAAAATGAGGAGGAATAGATCATCATACCCCTGGCTGATGGAATATCAACAACCTATACTGAACCGCAGAGAAGAGGTCCTGAATATAATATATGTGCACTTAATTAGGGATCCAGAGATAATTCATCCCATAGATGGAGTTATCTAGTTTGAGGATGCTCAGTCCCTAAGCGACACCACCGGTGTAGCATGTGATAATTGGGTGCATGGGACCTATGATGTGATTAAACGACATTTGAGAAGATCAGTGACAAATGTGACAAAGGTGCGTACATTTCGGCACTTAGGAGGAAAGAAGCTACTTAATTATTCAAGAGGATCCTTCCTTGAGATCTTTTTACAAGAGATGGAAGTTGAGTGGAAGGAGGAGAATGAACGAAGAGGGATGTTAAGTTATTTCCTACTCGGCACAATGACATGGTAGTGGGCTATAAATCAGGGGAACCTCTTGGAATAGCCCGAGGTGAGAATTTCCCTCTATGTCTAGTTCTCTAGAAGCAATGTGCCCACCACCATCAAATATTGTCATGGTAAGGAACTCGCCTCTTTCCATATCCAAGATTGTGAGAGTGTTAGGAGAGAAGGCATGGAGACTTTGCCACAATCCCTACTAGTACAAAAACTATATCCTATAATGCAAGGTTATGTGCACACATGGTACATTCACCCTGAGACACCGCTAAACAAGGAATTAACAAGAGTTAGTGGCTGATCTCATTCAAACATTTGAGTATCAGAGTACAAAACCCTCATTGGATAAGGCATTAAAGGATATCAAGTGCCTCATCATTGGGGATAGTTTCATGGTAGAAGATAGGCTACATGAATTGCTAGGTGAACCTTTTCTAGAGGCGTGCTTTGAGGAAGAAGAAATAGAACTGATACAACTTGAGTGTGCATGTATGGAAAAATAAAAAGGGAAGATGGTGTATGTTATTGATGGGCAAGAAGTGGAAAACTTAGATAATGACCAATATTTAGGGATGCTCAAGGTTTTAGACAGTAATGATGAATGAGAACGCGCCTAGCATGAAATTATAAAGATAAATAAGGAGAAGAAGAGCCTAAGGAGGATATCATCAAAGACTATTATTCAGACAAGGAAGTCTCTAAGATCATTGATATTTTGCATGAGTTTGAGGATTTATTCCCGCGCGGGTATCATGAACTCAATGGTGTTCACCATTCTTTAGGGGAAATGAGAATTAAGTTAAAGGAGGGTGAACACCCGGTCTAAAAGAGACCATACCGAATGAATCTGAACTTACACGTGAAGGTCAAGGAAGAAATAGATAAGATGATAGCATCAGACATTATTGAAGTTGTTGAAGATTCAGAGTGGATAAGTCTAATGGTAATTAGCATCAAGAAGGATAGAAGGATAAGGATCTGTGTTGATTATAGGGACTTGAATGTAGTTTGTATCATTGATCCTTTCCCAACCTCATTTACTGAAGAAATATTAGAGGGAGTTATAGGGCGCATGGTCTATTCTTTCACAGATGGATTCTCGGGCTATCACCAGGTAAGGATAGCAGAGGACCAGAGGAAGATGAATTTTTCCATTGAGTGGGGAATTTTTTCCTATACAGTCATGCCTTTTGGGTTGAAGAATGTTCCTGTTGTGTTCTTGCACATTGTGGTACAAGCTTTCCAGGACTTCATCCATAAATTCCTTCAAGTCTACCTAGATGATTAGATAGTATATGGGTTAGTGAAGGACCATTGTGACAACTTAAGGTTAATGTTTGAAAGGTGTTGGTAGTTGAGGATATCCCTCAACATTAAGAAATGTGTCTTTGCTACTCCGTTTGGAACATTATATGGGCGCATTATATGTAAGGAGGGCCTACTATTAGATCCTACAAAATTTTCAGTAATTGTGGGATTCAGGGAGCCTACTAGTCAAAGCGTAGTGCACGTATTTCTTGGGCATATGGGGTACTATAGAAAGTTCATCAAGGGATATGATAACATCTACGCACCTTTAGAAGAGTTGCTTAGACATAAAAGTGTCTTTCATTGGGAAGAGGCATAGTAGAAGGAATTCAACACTCTAAAGGATAGGCTTGTCACCACACCCATCCTACATTTCCCTTCTTGGGATAAGCCTTTCCATGTTCAAGTGGATACCTTAGGAACCACCATTAGGGAAGTACTTATACATCCTAGTGAAGGGATTGTTGATCATCCTTTATGCTTTGCAAGTAGGAAATTGACACCAGTAGAGCATAATTACACTACAAATGAGTGTGAGGCATTTTCAATGATCTACGTGCTTAATAAGTTCAAACAGTATTTGTTGGAAACCCCTTTTATATCTTACACTGACCATATGGCATTGAAATACTTGGTGACCAAGCCCGTTTGACAAGGGTGCATATGTCGTTGGGTACTATTGTTCCAAGAATTTGAGTTCGCAGTGGTTGTCAAACCAGGTAAAAATAATTCGTGACTTGATCATTTGTCTAGGATTTATTCAGTAGAGGACACAGAGAGCATTGAAGAGACTATGCCAGATGTGTATCTATTTAGGTTGTGACATGCACCCTCAAATTTGGAGGACATTGCGGTATTCCTTAAAATAGGTATGGTTCTAGATGGAATGAAGACCTTGGAGGAGAAGAGGTTAGCCATACGCACCACACCCTACATGATAATTAGTGAAGATCTGTAAAAAATGGGTCGTGATGAGGTTTTGCACCATTGCATACTATAACATGAGCGCATTACAATTATGGAAGAGGCACATGGTGGGATTGTAGGAGGAAACTATGTGGAAAATGTAACTACGTGGAATATTCTACTCGAAGGGCTTTGGTGGGAGACCATTTATCAAGATTGCATTGAGTATTGTAAGGCCTGTGACCATTGCCAGCACCTTGGAAAACCCGTAAAATTGGATGAAATTCCCTTGCGACCAATAACCAATGTAGAACCATTTAAGAAGTGGGCTATCAAATTTTTTTGACCAAATTTGAAAAGGAGGGAAGAAGCAGTGCTTATAAAGGATTGTATAACGGCTATCGCTGCTAGATTTTTATGGGAAACATAATCAGAAAGTATGGATTCCCATTGAGTTTGACAAGTGATAGAGGTACACACTTCCTTAATGAAATGGTCAGGATTCTGTTATCAGAATTCATGGTGGCCAATTAGAAAAATACTCCCTATCACCCTTAAGTAAATGGAACTTCTGAGGCATTTAATAAAATACTTAGTCAAACATTGACTAAGATCTATGATGTTGGTAGACAGGATTGGGATGACAAAGTTTCAGGAATTCTTTGGGCATATAGGACAACCTATAAGATATTGAATAAGGCCACAACATTTCAATTTGTTTTTGGCTGGAGGATGTCCTACTAGTTGGATTCATGTTACCTTCTCTGTGTATAGTGTGTGTAGGAGGATTGGCTAATGAAAAAGCGCTTGAGGAAAGAATTGACAAGTTGATGCAATAGGATGAAAGATGATCACTCACCAGGTGGAGCTAGACAACTAAAAAACCAAAACAAAAGGCATGTCATGATCGTCACATTAAGAACAAAAAGTTTGAGGTTGGGCAGATGGTGTTTCCATATGATTCCAAGTTTTTGCACCATCTTGGGAAGTTAAAAGTTCATTGGTTGGGTCCCTAATCATATCCTACATCCTTGATTTAGGCACGTTCCAGTTACATGTGTTGGATGGGACAAGATTTCTAGAACACTTCAATGGGAGTAAGCTGAAGCCCTACTATAAATAAGTCTTCTTGGTGTTTGTAATAAGATAGTATTGTGAGTTAGATTAGGATTTCCTTTCATGCATTTTCTTTTCTTGTGTTTCCCTTTATCATTGTTGTTTTATGTTGCACATTAGGCATTGGTAATAAAATTACTTTTTAAAGGTTGTAACCATGAAGAGGACCACACATCATTTTAGTGTGGTCTGGAGTAAGGTGCATGAAATTGCAAAGTGTGAAGGACTATGAAGGCTTACATTGGAAAGCCCGGTTGGATGGCCCTTGGAAAATAAGTGCATGGAAGGAAAGGTGAAAAAATGATGGTTGGTGTCAGGGTAAGGATACATTGTGGATCCACGTATAAGAGAAGAAGTGCAAAAGTAACATGAGGTACACAAAAGAAAAAATCATGAAGGAAGTACCTTCGGCACTAGTGACATGTGCACAATAGTCTCCTATCAAGATGTATTTCTTGCATGCCAAAAGGTTGGGGAATTGTCCACACAAGGTTGGGTGCATTAGTTAAGGTGTTAGAGTTAGATTTTTTTGAAAAATTTGCATTAAGTGTTAAAGTATGGTGGTAGGTAAGGTACCATTTAATGTTAAAAAGTGGGAAAAACTATAAATAGAAGGTTGGACACTTCATTATTTACATTGTGAATATGAAGAAGGAAGAACTTTTGTGAACTAGGGTTTCCAGAGTCGATCCTTATGAAGAAAAATTAGAGAAATTTAACCGTGAGTTACTAGTTTGGATCTGCAAACCAGGATGGAAATAGTTTATGGGTGTAGAGAGAGTTGTGGAGAAGTACCATCTTGTGAAGTAGATATTCTAGCGAGGGTTTGATAACTAGGGCACAGGTTGAAAAGGAGTTTCTTCATAAGTTCAAGATCTATGATTGGAAAGGGTAGAGAAGCAAAGAAAGAGAAGTTGAAGTCCAAAGACAACCCCCACAATGGCACCCAAGAAATGAGTTGTAACACCTATGAAGAGAAAATGCAAGCGAAAGGGAAAACAACAAGAAACCACTGCAAGTACCAATGAAGAATGGTATGCAGAAATGTAATACCCAAATGGGGTTTTTATTGGAAAGGAGTGGGAGTCCCATTTAAGAAACATGAAAATAAGTGATTATAAGCATCACACAAACATGACTGAAAATGAGATGGTGTTATAGTTAGTGCACCTAATAAACAAGAGGACACTAAAAGGGTTACTCATTTATAGCGACAAAGTAAAAGTGAAGTTGGAGAAAGCAGGATTATTTCAACTCTATAAGTTGCCCTACTTTGGGAAGCTTGAGCACCTCTATCATTGGCTGATGTCGTGGGTACATGAAGATCAATTTCACTTTACGGTGCACAAGATGTGCATAACCCATCAACCAATTTCAAAATTCACAGGTCTCATCTGTGAAGGAGACAGTATAGAGGAAACCTATGCAAAAAAAATTCCATCAAAGAAACCGTCGCCACATATGCATACAAAAAGGGGTTAAGGTACTTTGATATTACAGATATCCAAGATTCGGTGATGAGAATGGCCGCACGCCTGGTAATGAAACTTAATGACCAAGAGAGGTGGATGCAAGTGAACAAATCATGGCTCAATGCTTGCAGAAGCATATCGAAGGGTGCCATCTACAACTTGTCCATGTACATCGTGGATGAATTCATTAGCAGCGTGTAGGACAGTGACAAGATACATTTTTGTAATGTCCTCTTAACTATTGTTTTTTCAGAGATCGGAGTGTCAGATGCAGCAGATAAGTTTGTGTGGGAGTACCCAGAGGAATACCCCTCGCTCGTAATTTTTTTCAAAAAATACACTTACGATACCTTGACGAATGTTCACAAGGCGTGTCTTGAGAAATGGTATGTGCACTTTAGGAATGTGTTTATGGCAGAATGGAGGATCCCAGAACAACTGCCAAAGCTCACAGATGGAGAAGCGGAATTCATAGTAAACCAACACTTATGCATCAAAAAATTTAGGTTGGTTGATGAAAACATAAGCCCTTGGTGTAAAATTCCATTTTCCTTTACCACTCAGTACTTCTAGGCAGGGGTAAACAGATTTAAGGAATCTAAGAAATTGAAGTTTGACCTTGGAAGTATGGATTGGGACCACAAGGAGATGCACATGATGTTGGTCTACCCTGACAAGCGTGCATATGTGGAAAAGTAGATATCACATGAAGTTCAAATGATGAAACCCCTAACTTTGCCTATTGCAGGGAGGTCCGTGGCACATGTATACCTTCACATAAGACCCAATTTTGAGAAGGGAACTTATCTTGAGAATGAGATAGCTATACTTGAATACCTAATAGGTAGAAAACAAGACCATGTCTAGGAAAAGGGAGACGAAAGAGATAAATAAAAAGGCACCAAGTTTCCAAGATACTCAAGTGGTGGGTGCCTTGGGAACAAGTGCTAAAACAAGTACCTACACTGGTAGGAAGAGGTATCAAGTTAGAGAGGAGGTACCAGAATAAGAAAATCTTATCGCAAAGGACAAATCACTAGAGGAGGAAGAAGAGAAATCGGTACTAGAATCCCCAGTTAGAAAATGTTTTAAGGTGATGGAAGAAGCTGATTCAGAGGAAACAAAGAACTTGGAGAAATACAGGGGTGCGAGGGATGATGATGAAGAAGATGAACCTTAAGGGGACCAAGAACCACTTTTTTTTAACGTGCACGATTCGAAAGAAGAAGGCAAAGAGGAGAAGAATGACTATCGCTTTATACAAAGGAAGGGAAGCCAGGAGGAGAAGGGTGCCCAGGACATGGGAGGAGGTGAAGAGGTTAGCACAAATAGTCTGAGGACTCCAAACCTGACATAGGAGTGGATAAACAAGGAGGCAGAAAGAGAAGCAACGAAAATTATTGAAGCCTTAGTAGAACAAGAGTTGGAGCGCAATTCTGATATAGTGATGAATGAAGATAAGGAAGGAAACGTAGGAAAAGACCATGGTAGCATGGGAGGCCATAGCCTAGCAGTAATTATTCCTAAGGGCACACAAATGGGAGGAAAGTGCATGGAGATCTAGAGACCAAGAATGAGCTATATTGATGATCCAACCAAGGCGTTGTGCACACGCTTCCAAAGCACAGTCCCAACAGATCAACTCTTGGCAATGATGTCATTTGATGAAGAAGGTGCATCTCCTTAGACAAGGAAAATGCTTTTGTGGTAAATTAAGTCCAACATTTATGATCCAGAGTTAGAGGTAAGCCAAAGGGCACTAATGAAGATGCCTAAGTCAAAAGGAGATAACCCCTTAGTGAGTGCTCAACAGCTTTCAGATGAACAAGTCTACAATGTATTGAATAAGGTCTCAGTTTAACTAGAGGTCAGGTTATTTACAAGGAATGATAGGGTAAAATTTATAGAGGAAGAGCTAGAAAAAAGGGAAGAAGAGCTAGAAGAGAGGACTTAGAACTTGAAGCAGGAGGAACTAATTAGTGCACAGCTAAAGCATGAACTAAGGGAAGAAAAGGAAAGGGTGCATGAGGTATATAAGAAGGTAGAATCCATCATAAATGTCATTGTTTTGAAGCATCCAGATCTGGCACCACCTATGTAAAATTATGGATCTTCCCTTAAGTTCCTTGAGGAATTAACATGCATCCTCACCATGTAAAGGCA
Source organism: Taxus chinensis (assembly GCA_019776745.2). Lineage (NCBI taxonomy): Eukaryota > Viridiplantae > Streptophyta > Pinopsida > Cupressales > Taxaceae > Taxus > Taxus chinensis. Next base: position 635,784,543 of record CM034152.1, on the reverse strand, counting down.
ACCTGTGGCCTTAGAATCTTCGAAAGAAGTAGCAGCGTGCGTAGAGAGGGAGGAAAAATCAAAGGTTGTAGACATAATTTCCAATTACAACAAGATGCTTGCTAATGTGAAAAATGTCACCCATACTTCTGAGGACACGTACGAAAATTACGCAGATAAAGATAAAGTGAAGAGTATTCTAGTCGCCACTCATGAGGTAGAGCTCAAGGAATTCCAAAGAGAAGAACAACGGAAATAGATCAGAGTGAGAGAGGATCTTGGCCAAGGTTAAGAAGAAGTCAGAAGTTATTGAATCCTTATGATGTTCAATTAAAAACTAGCTGAAGGAGTTGTACCCACAAATTATAAGAAGGATGGATGTGCTTGAGGACATGGGTAAGGAATTAGAAGCAATGGTTGAAACATTGAACACTCGAGGAAATAGACTTGGGTTTTGAGGAGGTAAGCGCCCTAGTAGGTGACCTCTTCCAGAGATCGCAAAATGAATTTGATGCATAGAACAAGTTGGAGGTTGACTTGCGAAGAGATTTCCCTATCTTGTTACAGTAATGAAAACACTTCCCCATTCTTTCATTTTTCCTAATTCTTCATTCCCTTATTTTTTTTCCAAGACGTTGATTCTGTTTTAATTCTTTCTTTGAAGAAGTGTTCCTGAGGGCAGAGAACAAGTTAAGTGTGGGGTGATTTTGGGACCCTAAAATATTAACTAAGTACAAAAAGGAACACTGGCGTGCAAGGACTACATTGAAGGGTGGGTGCGTAATAAGAACACACTCAATACAAGGTTCTATGAGGGTTTTAAAAGTACCCGTGTTATGCGTCGGTAGAACAAGGTCTTGGGACTTATCCATATTCAGCGTATCAGGAAGGACATGAGAAAAATGTGACCCACATGTGCATGATGAATGGATAAGGTGTCAACCTAGTGATAGGTTGGCCTCAGAATGAATATGCCCTATGATGGATGCTTCTAGAAGACCATCATAGAAAGGAGTGGAGAGCTCAGGAATGGAGGAGCATTCTCCCATGGAGGACCACATCTAGACACTTGGCGATGAATCTAAATCCTCAAAAAGAAGAGTTGGCAGTTCAAGCGGCCTATAAATACATATGCCCGCAGAAGAATAGAGAAGAGAGATCAATAGAGAGCGGAGCTCTGTAGAAATGCTGTGAGGAGTTATATTGGGTTGGGTAGATAAAATATAGGAGAAGGATGTATCGAGGGGCTTGGGATTATAAATTTTCTTTTTGAAAGAGCTAAGGAATGTAGATCCAGTTATGATGTAGGACTTCGGTCCGCCATATTGTGGTGTTCTGTAATGGATATAATGAATGTAATGAGGTTACTAAATTATTTGAATATGATCATTAATGATTTTGGTCCATCCTCATATCTTCATAGTTCTTTTTCATGTATGTTTACGAAATAAGTATGAATCCTTATGCATTTTTCTTTCTATTTTGGTTTAGTATTATATTCTATTAAAGTATCTTTCTGTCTAGAATGACTACACTAGTCTAGAAGCCATTCTGAGCTCTATGATGTTTGCATGTCTTATTTCCGCTCACTATCCTTACGTTCCTATCATAGATGATGTTTCCCACTAAAATCACATAAAGGAGAGACTCGGCACTAACGCGTGCCTCAGGTGAGCACACAACACCCACAATGGGTGATAGGCCAGCACTACATGGGATTCCCTTGCTCTTTGGTGGGTTTAAAAATAACTGCATGTATTAGATGTTCATCTGAATTTTATGAGAATATAGTGACATCATCTAAATAAATTAGGATGCATGTAATTTAACAAGATACGAAAATCCATGTCCATTTCACGTTGAAATGGGTGCACTAGCATTTGAAAGGCCAAAAGGCATTTTTTTGTAAGCATAAGCACCCCCACTTGGTGGTAAAAGATTTTTTGTACCTATCTTCTTCTACGACTAGAATATGGTTGTATCCACTATAACCACCCAGAAGAGATAGTCTATTAGGACTAGAAATTGTTCTCAAAAATTTGATCCATATTAGGTAGTGGGTAATGATCTTTTAATGAAGTTTTATTAAGATATCTGAAATCCACACATAATCTAATTCCTCCATTATTATTTCCAAAATGGAACAAGATTGGTTTCCCAACTTGAATGCTTAAATGGAAAGATAATACCTAATTCGATCAACTTAGATAATTCTTTCCCTCATTAGAGGATCTATTTAGGGATGTACATGGATTGGAATTTGGCTGTAATTCAATAGTGTGTTATGCCAAACTGGGATCAAACCCTTTCATGTCTTGGTATTTCCAAGCGAAAACATCTTTAAATTCCTTGCAAAGATCAATAAAGGAATGTTTTTCAGCTAGAGAACATACCTTTCTGAGAAACAATTTTTTTCTTCATCAACTGATATTTCCTCATAGTTATCAACGTGTGTTGACATATTAGTTTTGTCTTTCCTTAACTGATCATCAGTGCTGAAGATGTCTTCAAATGTTACCAATCCTCGAGGTAGTTTATTTCTCTTTAATTGAACAATCTGGTTGCCCTAAATGTGATGTAATTTATCTTGATTTCCTGCAGAAAATTCAGCTTCTTGTTATAAAAACCTATAAATCTGTTCATCATTTTCAAAAGCCTTCTAATTCAAATCATTATCAGGTATAAAAATCCTAATAATCAACTTTATGTGAGGCTGAATCTCAATATTTTTAACCTGTTCTAGCATTTCAAAACTGACACCAATTGTTGCAAGTCTATCTACATGCTTATTTTCTATTCTAGGAATGGACTAGATATTAATAGCATTGAAATCTTCCATTAAGTTTGAAACTCTATATATATATAAGACTTCATTAAAGGGTTCCTACAAACATTGAAATTTCTTACTTGATTGATAACCGAATCAGAATCACCAAAAATATGTAACATGTTAAAACCTCTCTTTTTGGCCCAAAGTAAGCCATGAATTAATGCTTCATATTTAGCTACATTACAAATGCATGAAAATTGGAGACTCAAAGCTGAGAAATACCTTTCAATCATTGGGGAAGCGAGCATCAAACCTGCTCCTTATCCATTCTAGTTCTTAGCTCCATCAAAATGAAGCTTCCAAATTCATTCTGTTGTATTTACTATTTTGTTCAGCAAGGGAATTCGTGTGTTTGCCTCATGCAGACAATACACACCAAACAAATGTTATTGAACTTCTTTGAAAGGATCATGAGCATGTTATTCATGTGTCTTTTCATCCATAAATAGATTAGAAACACATCCTATTATTGAAATATGAGTTGTATTATCAAAATCAGATTGATCTTAGGCTACATAATTAGCTAATGCATTAGAAGCATGAGGCTCAATGTGAAATCTAGCCAACAGTTCAAAATTGATAGTAACTTTTGTTCAATAATGTGTAGTGAAAAATAGCAAGGAACAATCTGAAGAGAGATAACCTCCTATTGTTGCTATGAAATCTCTAGATAAGCATATAGGTGTTGATGGGGTGATGAAGCAAGATGATTGATGATCAAAAAAGGTGAGAAATAGATAGAAGAATGGGCGGGGGTAGAGTGCCCCAGTGAAACGAAATATTAGGGGTGAGAAGAAAATTATGTAGAAGAAATATGGAGAAGTGGAGAGAAGAACTTAGCCTCTATCCTTTGTATTGGAACAAATTTAGTGTTATAAAATTTCCAAAAGATCTACGTCATCATTCCTTATGAAAAATATAAGCATATGAAAAAATTAGAATGACATGAAAATGCATACTATAAACAATTTTCCATTGCTGAAAACACCAACTCCATGCAACATACAAAATGCAATGTGATACAAGAAGGAAACAAACTCATTTAACATGGAAAATAAGTACGAGCGCACATATCCAACCCAACAATGGTCAAGATAGTTGTACAAATGTTTTTTTATCAAGCTGAAGAGGTCCACATGTTCGTGATTGATTAAAAGGGTTAAAAAAATGATGTCCCGAGAAAGGATATATGCAAGGGGAAATGATGATGGACATTGTGTCCAAGTAGAAAGCTTTGTGTGCAACGAAATAGCACCAGGCAATAAGACGTGCCCCCGAGTACAAATGAAGCAAGCAACTAGCTTTGTGAATGGTTGTGAATCCAGCGATCCAAAAGTTGTGTTTGATCGGTAAAGATGTTAAACAAACTAGTAGGATATGGAAAGAATACCATGCGTAAGACACAAGTTTTAGCCATAATAAGCAGGTTACCTATTTTTGTAGGTTTTTTACTTTGTAGAAATTTGTGGAAAATTTTGCCCCTATTTTTTTTTTGGATCTTTGAAGTCATATATCTACATTACTTTTTCTTTTTTTTGCTTTCTAAAATGTTGTAGATAGTAGAAGAAAATAAAATAAATGGAATGAAGTGCGTAGATGCAAAAGAACATGCCGTAGGTGGAAGAAAGGAGAGATAATCAAAAAATAATGTCCCTGCACATTGGAAAAATTAGTAAAAATAATTATTAATAAAAAAATAATTATTCAAGAGAGTATGGATATAAAGAAAAATTGCGTATGAGCAATACAAATTTTCATAGTGAGAAGAAAGGGGTACTAGACGGCCAAAAATGCCCCAGTACGGTGAAAAATAAGAGAAAAATAATTATTTAATTAAAATAATTATTCAACAGTGAACAAAGGAGGAAATGGAGGTCAAAACAAGCCTCCAGGTATCACGGGTGGTGAAAAATAGCTTGATATACCCCACCTGAGGGAGTTAAATCACTGTGACTAATTCATTTGTTATAGACCACTATTGAGTTTTTACCGTGAGGCTTTAACAACAACAAGAACGATGGTGAGAGCATGAGACTGATTGAGATGGGCAGACACATTCCGAGGGTATGAGTGGCTTTTAGAAAATGGTGTCTTTGTGATTACCTTAGAAGTAGGAAACTAGGTTCGGGGTTGCATCAAGTGTGTGCGCGCGTGGGCGCAGGCTCACTAAAGGTGGCGCAGGTGTCCGAGTGGGGGTACAGGCATCCTGACACGCATTCGTGCACATGTAAGTACAAAAAATCACACCCGCGTGTATGTGCATATGCCACATATTTACACACACATGCACACATGGCATAGGGAGTGCATATGCTCAAGGTCCAAACACATGCATGTGCGCAGGCACCCGAATGATGGCACACGCATCCATGGGCGGTAGTGTGTAAGCACATGCACCAAAAGGATGGTGCACATGCCAAAAGGTGTGCATGCACCCCAAAAGCGTGTGCACACGCCCCAAAGGGTGGGAAGGAATGCTTGGCAAATGAAGGAAGACAATAGAAACAATTCCAAAAATGATGACACTTAGAAGAATATTTAGGATTTGTGGGTTAATCCTTAAATGATATCTAGAATTTAGAAGAAATGTTAGTAACTAACATGTGGTCTTATTTTTCAGATATGCCTGCTAGTACTTCAGATGTGTGAGCATTATTCACGTATTCTAGAGCTGGAGGGGAGTATGCGCTAATGAGACTGGCGTGCGGTGGCCATACTCCTAGAGGTGGTTGGCCTAGGCCTCGTATATTGGATGCCATCTATTACATTAGATCACAGACTACTTATGGAATTGGCGGATTAGTAGCACAGTGAGTGTTAGTGCTTCAGGTTCCCCACTTGAGAGATGACCTTGACCCTAGAGGATGGGTGGCAGATTCTCCGCGTCCCCATCTTGGGTTCATTGATTGAGTATACTTTCGACCTAGGGCAGATCAAGGAAGTTGTTAGTGATTTGTTTGACTGAGATGATATACCAAATAAAGGTATGACTATTGCATTATATGATTGTATCACGGACCCAAAATTTCACCTGGGGCCTCTATATGTTATGTCACTTCTCAGTGGGTTTTTGCTCACTGATAAGAATGGTACATCCTTTCTGAGAGGGATGATGACACTAATACATGGGATATTCAACGGTGAGTGTTATTACTAGGGCCAGTGCATACTAACATATTTATGCTGGGATCTTAATCTTATTACCTAACACCATCAGAAGACAGTGGGACTTGTCCCTACGCCGCTCTAGAAGACTGTCCCTCCTCTCGTAATCTCAGTTGGGGAAACTATGCAGGTTCCTATCCTAGATCTTACGGCCTCGGCCCATGCACCTGTGTTGCACCCTGCTCATAGTGTGGTAGCCCATCAAATGGATCCTCTAGGTCACGGGCTGCTGCACCCTCCCTCATATCACCACCATGGCAGATCTCTCTCGGTGGATGACCACCTGCTGCCTAGGCCTCATCTGGGATAGTCAAGCGCATGGTTAAAATAATAGCATACCAAGTCCAGTAATCCACAGTGGTGCCCAAATATCTAACCTGTAGCATTGGATCCCATACCTTTGGAACCACCTATAAGATACTGACCCTATCTCAGGTCACCTATATGCGGGGCCCCATGATCAGCCTCTTAGAGTCTTAATGGGCATACCACATGTCTGGTTTTGGGACCCCTTGCACCATGCCTAGATTTCGCTAGCATTTGTCTACCCTATATAACTCAATGATGTAACTATGACTACCCAGAAGGAAATGCTCTACTATACAAATGTTGAGCTCTAATGCGTCATCTGGGGACCATATCAACAACAAGCCTTCACCTTGCTCAAACAATACCTGGCCAATCTAACTATCCTCATGCCTCTAACTCCAAGCGAACCACTACCACTTTATATCTCTGCTACTCAATTTTCTATTGGTTTGTTGCTCACCCAAAACGACCTTGGTCACAAAGAAAAATCGGTGTACTACCTCAGTCGCACTCTCATTGCATATGAGCTCAACTATCCCAAAATTGAAAAAGATTTTTTGGATGTTGTTTTTACTTTTCAAAAACTTTGCCATTATCTATTGAATACCAAAACCAAGCTTATATTCAGAGTTGACCCACTCAAGTACTTATTGTCTAAAACCTCCCTCACAGGAAGAATGGCTAATTGGATCATTCTACTAAGTGAATTTGACAGATTTTATGTATCAGAATTTAGTTATGGGACAAGTACTCACTGATTAATTAGCATAAGCACCTTTTCAATGTACTAAACCTTTGAATCTAGATCTTCTAGATGCCTCATTATTGTACAGTGAAGAATATTTTGTGTGGTAGATAAATTTTGATGGGTCCTTTACTTTTCATGGTTTAGGTGTAGGTGTGGTCCTCATTACTCCCTTTGGTGACCCCATACCTTAGGATTTTCATCTAGGTTTTCCTTACACAAACAACATTTCAGAGTATGAGGCACTTATCATAGGGATGAAGCTCGCCATCAAATGGGACATTCACCATGTTAAGATTGTGGGTGATTCTCATTTATTTATCAAGAAATTTAATGATGAATATAAGGTTAAGGATGAAAAACTCACACCTTACAAGAAGCTGGTAGAAACTCTGAAAGAGTATTTTGTGCTCATCACATTTGAGAAAATTCCAAGAGCATAAAATAGATCTGCATATGTTATGGCCATAGTGGGTTATATGCTCCGCATTCCACCGGAAAGTAATGACATGCCATTCTTTGTGGAAAATCTATGTTAGCCTGCACGTATGACATGCCAGAATCATGTCTGGCTTGTGATGTTATTGGTCCTAATTCGTCATGGTATGATCCCATATTTACCTACTCAAAGACAACAATTTCCCTCCTGACATCTCTTGTTTTGAGAAACAAATCCTAATTCACCAAATATCTCGTTATACCCTTTTAGGAGGTACGCTTTATCATCGTGGCTACAATGTGAATCTGTTACGTTGTCTCGATATGATAGATTCAGTCCAAGCAATCAAAGAAGTACATGAAGGAGTTTGCGGAGCACATACTAATGGAATGGTTTTGGCCAAGAAATTATTAAGAGTAGGCTACTATTGGCCTACCATGGAAACTGACTGTTACAACTATATAAGGAAGTGTGCACTTTGTCAGATGTATGTAAATGTCATCCATGCTCCATCACATCCGTTGCAACCCATCACCACCCCATGGAAATTTTCTAAATGGGGACTTGAATTGATAGAGAAATTTAACTCTACTTCATCTATTGGCCATACCCACATCATCACGGCTATTGAGTACTTTACCAAGTGGGTAGAAGTTGTCCCCTTAACCTATGTAACAGGAGCTCATATTTCTAAATTCATCATGAATCATATCATTTGCTTGTATGGCATTCCTACATCCATTGTTACTGATAATAGAAATTCACTCAAGAATAAAACGGTAAAGGATATATGTCATCGATTTCAAATTAGTTTAAAATGGTCTACACCATATTATCCCCAAGGTAATGGATAGGAAAAAGCCACGAATAAGACTTTGGTGCGAATAATGGAGAAAATGGTAAATAAGACAGGTCATAACTGGCATTTAAAAAAACCACCCAACTCTTTGGGCTTACATGACCTCTATTCGCACTCCTATGGGTGCGATACCATACTCTCTGGTATTTGGGATAGAATCTATTATCCCACTAGAAATTGAATTTCCTTCCCTAAGAATCTCTCTTAGGGATTATCTAGATAAATATGAAGATTACCCGGGTGGCTAGACTGGTTGAGTTAGTGCTTCTAGATTAGAAGCGCATCCACACCTGTAATCACCTCAAAGTGTATCAGAACAAAGTCTCCATAAATTACAACAAGAGAATCATATCTCATCAGTTTGAGGTTGGTGACTTGGTCATGAAGAAGCACCAATTCAACACAAGGGAAAAATGAGAAAAGAAAAGAAAGTTTGAACCACATTGGTTAGGAACTTATGTTATTGTGGTGAAGTATGGCACAAGAGAATACAAACTTGCTCACCCCCAATGGTGATGAGCTTCATGAGCCCATGAATTCCATGCACCTTAAGAGGTTTTATGCTTAAGCACGACATGAAAACTAAAAAAGAAAAAATAAAAAACATGGTAAAATAGTCAAAATACAAAAAAATTAGTAAAAGAGAAAAATAAAAAGAGAAAACAGGTTGTCTATAAGTGAAAACCACACAATTGTGGCACTTTGGATAAGTCCTTGGGTGAAAACCAGTTTCTGGTGCCTTGGGAAGATTCATTGTTCACAAGCATCTTGCATCTGGAGCGTACTTTTACTTAGCCTAGGGCTAGTTTTGCCTTCAAGATTCCCTGTGAGCCCAATCCGATCCATCCTTGATCTAGCTTTGTCTCCTTTTGTTCATCTATGAAGGGCATGCTCTTTTTATATTGCCCATCTTACATTTGGGACACTTCTGCAACTTCACCTTATTGTTTATAAGCACATGGCATTCACCCTTGTATATTCCCCATCTAACGCTAGGGGGCATCCATGATTTTCTTGGTTACCTATGCATAAGCTCTAGAAAAATATGGGAAATACACAAAAAAAATAGAAATTTGTTTCACAAAACACAAAAACAATAGAAAATTGTTTCACAAAACACAAAAACTATAGAAAATTGTTTCAAAAAACATAAAAAACAATAGAAAATTGTTTCACAAAACATAAAAATAATAGAACATTGTTTCACAAAACACAAAAAACAATAAAAAATGTTAGAAAACCCTAAACAATAGAAAATTGTCTTACAAAACAAATCTTACAAAAACATTTACTTAAGTGTACTTGCATTGTCTTGTTTCTTGTTTTGCTTGATTGCTTGTATAGTTACTTCTTGTTTGTACTTTGGTTTTGTCTGTTTCTTAGGAATTCTTTATTAGGATTCATCTTTTATTGATCAAATTACATTTAGTCTTACTTGTACATATTGAGGTATGCTTTTTCTTGGTAGTGAGTTGGGATACATTAGTTGTATTAGTCCATTGTGTTCTTTGTTGGCATTTGATTTTGTTTGCTTGTTACATGTGCATAATTTAGTTATCACATCATCATATTTCCATCAATATCATCACATCTAACATCATCTATACATCATATATCAAGAAAAATCTAAGTATACATCATACATGAATGCTAAGCTAATCATCACACATCGTATCATCAAATGGGGGCAAGAGGGATCAAAAATATCAAAATCTATCCCCCCCACACCCATATCATCATATCATCCTATCCACTAAGTCTGGCACATCACATGAGCAAATAAATTTGATATAACTACAAGATGTATCATATGGAAATCAAAAGACATGAAATACATCAAAAAATCAGGATACATATACATGTCAAATCAAATCAGGATATATCACAACTACATCTATCCATCGTTGAACTCCATCAAGAAATAATAAATAATGCCCAACATCTCATAAGCACATGTGTCATGTCAAAAGAATGTCCATATATATATGCATGTGTGTGGTATGTCTATATCAAAAATGGGTATACATCACTGCTAGACATCAAAAATTCCTTCATTAGAGGCGTACAAAAGAGATGATATACGTCAAATCACAAAATACAAAAGCATTCATTAGAAGCATTTGTCAAAAATTCTATACAAATAAATAATGGTGTACATCGAGCACAATCTTCTCATAGCCTTCATCAAGATGTGTATGTGAAAATACCATCATAAAGGATGACTTGAACCCTCCGATGGGGTGGCTGGTCTGTCTCGTGGTGGTGGCATAACATGAGCATCGCTAGGTCTCACTAGCCATAGTTGTTCCACTGAGGCCTGAGGCCTCTCAGACCTAGTCCCTCTGCTCGACTGCTTGATATAAGAAGGTTCCCGCAACTTAAACAACATTGCCTTAAAATACAACAAACTATAGTGGGATGCTCTACCCTCTATCATAGCTAGATCTCTATACATCTAGGTAGTCACTACTGTGCCATCTATGTGACGGAAGGACACTATCTCTGCTAAGGCTCGGGCAAGCTCTTCCTGGCCCACTACACACTCTTCTCTCAGCCTATCTCACTCTAGTATCATAGGTGGTAGTTGGACCTGTGTCTGCTGATATAGGATCATCACCTAAGCCATCTCTGAGGCCATATGTCATATCTGCTGAAAGTGAACAACACTGTCACCTCCCTGGCTAGCCTAAGCCTGAGCCTGATCTCGCTTGGTTGTCACTGCTAAAATATGGACTCGGACCTGGTCTCTCTCTTCTATGACATGGTCTCGCTCTACTAGAGCCTATTGTAGCTGTTGTTGTAGAGTGGTTGTCAGTGCCACTGTCTGTCCCACTGGGCATGCCAAATGTGTGTGTGTATTTGTGCTTAAGCTAAGTTAGATGAATAAGAACTACCACCTAAATAGTTATATAACAAAGTTAAGACAAAATCTAAGCACCATCAAAGATGAGAGCTAAACAAGATTAATACTAAGCATAATGCATTAACTTAAAATTAAAATGCTAAAGTATTCAAACCTCTACTCCTCTAGATTACCAATAAAAAGAAAATGGACCTATGTAGACTCCGTGACAATCAAATTGATTGTCTTGATCCTCAAGAACCTAGGAATGTGAGCTCATCAAAGCTTGGCTACAAGACATGTTATCACCGAATCATAGTACCCCTATGTTTATACAAGTGCATATACTTGAACTCACAGTGTGATTGGATAACATGGGTACTATCTCCAAGTTGTGGGACTTGCTACTTGATATAGACCTCCAGAGAAAGCTGGTTCTTACTCCTAAACTACCTGCCACAATCTACTCTAATGTAGGGGAAACTAACTATTCTAATCTAAATTTCCAAGGGACCAGGGAGAGAGAATGTATAGAATGAAAGCCTACACTACAGCGGTGATACACCAGAAAAGGAGGGTGTGAGAGTAGTCTTCAAATGCATGAGATACAGAAGCAAAATGCACACTAGAAGGGGTGATGACAATTCTCCATAATCTAGCAAAATGCATTCACAACGATATTTCAAACATACACAATGATAATGGATCCCTGTAAGAACATAATAATAGACACAATATTCTTGTAATCAAGGTTGAAGGGGCAAGAAGAATGTAAGAAAACACAGCAGGGGAAGTTGCATCCACAAAATTATATTTTATTGCTTCCTGATATGCACAATTCAATCGGTTACAAGATAAGGGCCTGGATCACCATGCAAGGAGTCCACAACAAGAGCTTGTAACACATTGGCTTCACAAAGCAATTTTGGTAGATCTTTGCTACAAAAACTACCCCCCTTTTATAATGAGCCCAACACTCCAATTTATAGAAAAAATGAAAGGAGAAAGAGAAGGGAAAAGGGAAATCCTGAAATCTATCCTTCAACCATTTTTAAGAGGTATTAAATGGAGTAAAATGATTATATATTACTTGCAAAAGGCTCCCCATAGTGTCCCAGGTGCTACAGTAGAGAAAAAATGATGACCATGCCTCTTAATTGCACTCCCAGCCACCAAATAAAACACTGTTATGAACCTGGCCACGTTTTGTAAAAAATCTCCACCAATATCTCATCAAATCCTAAATCTATTGATTTTTGTGCGTCGGGCTCAGAGCTACAATTCCAATGGTACCAATTTTGTCTGATTTTGTTGAGAAATGAAAAATTTATGGCCTTACGAGTGCAGGCAGCTATTTTGGGTATGGCAGGTGTTTTTTGTCATTTGACTGGAATGAGCATTAATTGACTGGAGCTGAATATTTTTCTTTTAATTAAATATATCTACCCTCATTAAAAATAAGAAATCTAATTTCTTTCGTGTAGAGAATGTTGTGCTCATTCTAGAAAGTCCAATTTTGTGAAAATCGTAGCTCGGAGTCAAAAGTTATGGCCGTTGGAAGTTCACGGGTTAAACGTTGACTTTTTTTCTTTGCTGCAGCTATTTCAAAAAAATCGGGTCCGCGCATCCCGGATGTCCCAGAAAAATTCTCCTGCATTGGCCAATTCAAGCTTCCTTGTCCCCTTTTGCGGTTTTTTCACCTTTTCGCGTCCCTCGTGTCCTGTGCGTACTTTTGTCCCGGTTGTCCCAGACAAAAATCTCCACACTACCTACAATAGACCTTCTTGTAGCAAATCAGCCAATTCACGTCCCGCACATACTTTTGTCCCGGCTGTTCCAAACCACGTGAAACAAAAAACTTGATGATTTTTATTGCCTACGGCCATTTTTCCTTTTCGCATCCCTCGCGTCTTGACGTCCCAACTGTCCCGTGGACTGCCTGGGACAAAAATGTTTGACTTAGCTGATTTTCTTACCTTTTGGTCCCAACTTGGTACGACGAACCTCGGTACAACCCGCACTGGTATGATCCGCACCCTTCAGACCCAAAATGCTTTAAAACAATCTTGCAACCTTATTTTTTGCATTTTTTTGAGTTGTTGGGATTTTTTCTTGGATGGGAGAGTTAGAGAGAAGCTGAGGGGGCCCCCAAAAACATGATTTCAAGCCTTGAATCAATCTACTTGCTCAGGACTAAAAAATTTGATGCATGTTATCAAAATTACCTTGAGGGGTGAATTATGGATAACAAGACCCTTTGACTATTCCCATACGACCCAAGCACTTGGAAAAATGCAAGAAAGGAGGCTTAGTTGTTCAAATGGTGAATTTCTCAAGAGTAACAAAGGAAAGCTTATAGTCTATTTGCGATATGCTTTGCTTTTGTATTCTCAAGGAATTTAGGTGTAAGTGTAAAGGTAGGAGGAGGGCTCTTTATACAGCCCAATGGATAAGGGAATCACTACATCCCTTTACATGTGGGATAATAGGGATGTTGAGTTAGTTGTGGATAAGTGGGGTTTAGATAAGGTTGAGTTAACTTTAGGAGGGTTTAGCTTGTCCTTTAGTGGCCCATGTGGATAAAGGGGGCTTCTTAATTAATCAAGATGATTTAATTAATAGATGTGCAAGCTTACAGAAGCTTTTAGATGAATATTAGCATGATTTAGACTATAGAAGGGGATTAAATCAATTAAATATTGATTTATTAGTTAAATGAAAGGGGAAGCTAATTAATTAATAATAATTAATTAGTCTAGATAGAAGTGAAAGGTCGTTAATTACGGAATTTTTTGGATAGGTGACTTTATTAATTATCGTAGTGTAATTAATTAATGATGATAGGAGAGAAGATGAATGCCTTTGACGATATGTCACCAATTTGTAGGAAAGGGGATAATTAGTGCAATTTAAATATTTATATTGCTCAGGCATAATTATGGGTGTCTACAGTAACCTCTATTTGATGAAGGAGATAGATATATCCTTCTTTTTCACAAATTCTATGAAGAGAACATTGGGAAAATACGGTTAATGCTCCATGATTTAACTCTTAAGTGTTGTCACTTCTAAACGATGGAGATATTTTTAACACAAGGCTAAGGTTACTGAAGACATTAAGAAATCCTAATTGTTCTACATATTTTTGAAACTAGATTTTGTTCCTTTTTTTATACACAGGAAAAGAGGGGTAGTTTAGGATGTATCAATGGTTTTTAAATTATTTTGGTGGGAGATGAAGTAGGATAAAGTTGATTATACCAGATCTTCTAAGGGACTTCACAACAATGAACAAATTTAACTATAGAAAGCTTAAAAATATTTAAGATGTTCCTTTAACTAGAAGGTATGCTTCAATGGAGGCCCAAATTAGCACGTTTTCAAATAATATTTGAGACTCTAAAACAAATACTCAAATTGAAATACTCAATTAAACACCAAAGTATCTGATTAATCATGCCTAAGGTACACCCGAAGACTTATCGACAATCTTTATCAACAAATGACAATGAATTGATTTTAAATTTGTTTATCTCATTCAAGATGAAGGCTCTTCTTGAAATGAAATTACAAATACCATTAAACTGTCACAAGGATGAGATCTTGTGTGATTTCACAAAGATTTCAATATAAGATTGTAATGGGAATAAAAAAAATTATTTGTAGACATTCTGAAACAAAGCAAACACAAATTACTAGAGATTAGACACAAATTAATTCCAAAATTGCTTAGATTCATCAGCAGGGGAAATCTTCTAGAAAAATCTCAGTGCTTGTCAATGGCCATACATCTTCAACCAACTTAACACGACAGAAAATATAACATAGAAGAAAATAATAGGTTATCTCGGCTTTGGTCTCTCAGGAAGATGGCTTTCTCAAAGTTTTTCTCAATAATTCAAATTTTGACCCTTTGCAAGAGTATTATCACTGCATTTACACATTTTTCTCTCTCAATTTTCCCCCAAAAAGAGAAGAATATTTGAGGCACCTTTGTTTGTTACCAATTTTTTTCAGAGAGCGACGTTTAACAAATTTAGATCCAAAATCTGCCAGGTGGACCAATTGTTAACTAATCACATTTCTTGGGCCCTTGACTAATGACTAGGATGCCATGCCATAAATTTTTAGGAGTCCTTTTTATCATTCTGATTTTGTCATGCAAGAAATCCCCTTTTTAACCATTTTTCAGAGCATCTACATAGTTGGAATTGACACGTCATCCATTTTTACTCTCAAGGAAAAATCTTTTTCACCTACACTTTCAACACTTCATCTATTTTCCCTCTTTTTCCTCTGCAATTTCTGCCCTGCATCCATTTCCTCTAGTAATTCCCATTTTTTCGAGTGCCTGAGTAATTCCCACTTCAAAATATAGACCGTAAGGATCCTTGGAATCACAATTTAAGTTTCTAATCCATTCAATGGCACCTTACTGACAGAGATGACAAATAATTTCATCAAAGAACAATAAAAAACAGTGCATATTCACATCTCCAAGAGTATTGGAGCAAAAATGGGTGAAAACCTAGTTGAAATTCATAGCAACCATTGATCCTTCCCCTTTTCCACTTTGTATTGTACCCATCCACATGTTTCTTTGGCACAACTGCAAAGGAGAAGCACAGAGGCAAGTTTCAAACAAGCGCGAGCCTTCCACGTACCCTGGGCCCAAGAAAAATGCATTTTGGCCTTTACAAAGTCTCGGTGAAAAAATGAGCTAGTGGAATCCTCCACGAGTCTCAATGGTGCATTTTGAGATGGTCCCTAAAAGTAGAGACCCCAAACAAGCACGGGCTCAACACATGTCTCAGTCTAGTAGAGTCTGTTGAAAAATTTGAAGGTTCAGCGGAAGGGGCAATGTGTCTAGGGTCTGAGACATTTTTCTTTGGCCATTGAAAAGGCCAAGCAAGAGGGTAGAGTGAGTGGAAGCCTCCAAGTGTCCTCCTAGCACTTCTTCAAAATAAAACATAGGGGTTGGTCCCCAAAGAGGCGCAGTCCCTCCACATGCCCCAAGCCCTTTAGATATTTTCTTGAAAAGTCTAAGTAAGGGAAATCCCAGTGAAAGCCTCCACATGTCTTCATGGTGCAACTTCAAATTGGTGTCCAAGAGCGGAGACCCTGAACAAGCGTAGGCTCACCATGTGTCCCAGGCTTTAGAAAATTGCTTTGAAAATTTTAAGTACAAAGTAGAGATGGTAGAAGCCTCCACATGTATCCATGTCGTAATTGTTAAGATGGGACCTTGAGGCAGATCCTCAAATGAGTGCCAACCCTCCACGTGTCCATGGCCTGCCAAAACTACACCGGTTGTATGAAACATTTTTGTAAGTCTAGGCAAAGCAGCAAAATCCTCCATATGTCCCCCCGGCGTAACTCCAAGGCCAAACCAAAAGGTTAATTTTCAAATGAGTGTCATTCCTCCACGTGGACAAGTTTTGGGTTGAAGCGAGCCTTCAAGTTTTAAAGTGCCCCACCGAGCCACATCCAATCAAAAAGGGCCACATTTACACTGATGTAGAGATGTAAATTTGACAAGGAAAACTCACCCGTCAAACCCTAAAAATGCAGGAAAACCATCATTGGAGCCAAAAAATGAATCTTTCTTCAAGGACCGAAAAGTTGGAAATGTTATAAGACTTAAATATGATCTTCTGAGCTACATCTAATCACGTTTCCTCAAGTTTTTGGGATAAAAATTACAAGGACAATAACACGTGACTGCGGAAAATGGAAGGAAAGGAATAACCCGAGTTTCACACCAAATTTTTAGACTCCTTCAGATGGAAAGAGAAAAAAAATAAAAATTCTAGACCTTTAAGTTATCCTCGACCAAGGAAGGGACTAATCATGGCAATAAAATGGAGGTCAAAGTCTTCAAGCACCAACACAGGGAGATAGAAAACATGACATAGGCCGCAAACTAAGGAATTTCAATGAAAAACGGGCCAAGCCTAATTTGAGCACTAACATAATCAATATGCATAGATCTACCACTCTCAAGACTGATCACGAAATCAATAAGAGAATAATCTATTCTTTCCTTATAATTTTTAGAAGGAGGGTCGTGACTAGCTAGATAATATGGTGTACGAGTTTAGCTCATCGAATCAAAAGCAATGCCATTTATTAGAATTTTCAAAGCTATTAAGTACATGACATTCATGGGCTAAGAGTTGTTTTTGAATATGATTTGGCATAGTAACGTCATGATATAAGGCATTGAGTTCCGCAATGATTGCCTCATCATAGATGGGATAACCACTCGCCTGAGGAATGATGAAGTGAGAAGAATGTGAGCTATACTTATCCATTTTGGGTTGTTCTGGATCCTAGTGCAAAATGTTCTAATCTATGGGTTTACCAAAATTATTATATAAAATATGGATTTTATTAAGAATATAAGAACCACAATAATTCAATGACTGAAATATAATGAAATGTAAATGCTAAATAATAAAATTAAATTAAATAAAAGGAGAAAGATACTAAACTAATTTGGACTTACCTCTCAGTGATCTAGAACTAAGTAGATTGATTAAATAATAGAAGAGGATTTCGTAACAGACCTAAAAAAAGAAGTGGAGACAAATCTATCTGGATTGGGGTCCCTGGGGCAAGACAGGGGTGCACGAGGTGCCCAGGTCTAGAATTTGAGCACTCTGGTTTATGGAATAGCTCAAAATCTGAGTCTGGTGTGGTCGATAAACCTTTGCAATAATTCTCCTTTGGTCGGGATGGTGTTCTACTTCATTGGCTGGTGTCAGTGTAAATCTCTACTGAGTAATCACCTACAAGACCACATACAAAAACATCAAAACCATAAAGAAAATAAGATGCAAATAAATGGGTCAGACTGTCCTCAGCTACCAAGTAGATGGACTTATGACCGAGTGTTTCACTACATCTCATACCCAATGTGGTTCTATGTGCTTGTGTGTGCAATAATTTTCCTAGGGTGTCCTAGAATCAATGACACCAAAGTAATGGGAAAAAGATAGATAAAATGTAAAAATTTGGATGGAATAGAATATACTCCCCTTCCTTTATAGTGTGTGATGCATAATATTTCCCAAATAAAGTACCTTGCTCTATGTAGATAGCTAACACTTAGTAGAAATAGTCTTCGCATAAGGTAGTATGTATGTTGTGTTTATATAGGGATATTTTGCTCTTATTTATACACTAATGACATGAAATTCTGACTAGTACCTAGGGGAATGGGAGGTAAAATGATAAATAACAACCTTGAACATCTAAATGAGAATCAACTGTGATTGGGACCATGTCGGCTACAATTGAGGAATAGGGTACCTGAGGTTCCCTAATCCCTTCCTAGGCACCCTAGACAAAGACTAGAGATGAAAAGTGGGTTAAACACGACAACTAAGACTCCCTGAGAGATGATCGGAACCATGCAAGTGACGATTGTGTAATACAAACAACAAAAAAATTAACTAGATTGAGGACACAACTAGGGGATGGGTCATTAGTGAATATTTTTATTACACAAGATCCATATATAAAACTACATACTTGGAAGTATAATTATAGTAGTAATTCCATGATTTTGTGAATAAACATCAATCGTGAATAAACCAAAATCACACCATCTGCAGTGGTGTATAAATTTAGGAAGAAGTTAGGAATAGAGAATAAAACTAGTCCTTTCTCCCAACACTCTTCTGTTGTGGCATGATATTGCCCAAAAAAATCACACTTGGCATGATATCACCTTAAAAACTTATTCTTGACATGAGATTTCCCAAAACACTCTCTTCTATAGTAATTTAAGACACTTTCTATCCTTTTCACCTGTCACGGATTAGGTGAACATGTTCCTTTTACTATTTTTTTACATTTTTACAGAGTTTTCATAACACATGGCTTTGACTACTCTTATTTTACAAGTCCTTCCTTAATACACAACAATAAATATCCCCACATCAGCAAGTATCAAGCATAAAAAATGTAAGTACAACAAGACACAACACATATGCTTCACCCCGAGGGTCACTTCCTCTTTCTTATCTTCCATGCTTTGAATTTTTAGCACTCCATGCTTTTTCTCGTCTCTTTGGCATGATTTCACCATCGATCTACATGATGATTAGGTACACATCTATCATCTACTTGACGTTATCGAGTATTCACTCAAAAACATAAAGTGGCAGAAAATGTAGACACAAAATTACGCACTGGGGTACATTTATAGTTCTTAATTACATACTACTATTTATATGATTCCTAAGTGATAATACTCGTAATTGAAATCTATATTTTGCATCTTTTCTATCTTTCTATGTTTACTCTGTGGTCTTATGAACCCTATATCCTAGTTTGATCTTTATTTCCTTATCTTTATTGACTCTAGACACCAAAGTCCATCCACCACACCAACTCCTAGGTACCCTTGTCCCCTCTAGGTACCTCTGACCTCTTTGTATATTACTGGCCTCTTTTGGGCCTCTTTTATAGTTTTGGTCATCTTGTTTTCTTATTGGTTGGAATTTTAGATGTCAATTTCAAAATTAAAACAATGGAATCATATAAATACACTGTTATGTGACCATAATAAAAGACCAATCTCTAAGCATCTATTATCATCACCTAAGGTTACATTCGAAGGCATTTTAAGATCATGAAGGAATCCATGTAGCACTCACTCAAGGGACAATGGATTTCATTTTCTACATACACACATAGGAGAGGAAGTTCATTTTGTCATCCACACATATACTTACATTGATACATATAAATATCCTTCACTATCGAGCTCATCTTGCACAAGAGCTCCCTAGGGCACGATTTCTACACACACAGTTAGGAACTGCATGGGTCCTGAGATGTAGTGCACCACTCAGTCATAATTTCACTCTATAAAGTGACCACCAGGGTGAGTATGACTTCCCATTTATATATATTTTTAAGGATTTGATGTTTTTTGGGGTTTTATAAGATATCATTTGTATTACAGGTTATAGGAAAACTTTGTGATCATCTAACAACATACAAGTGACCAACATCAAAGGTTAGTTTCCATCTTACAACATAAGAAGAATCTTTTTCTGATCATTTTCGCAGTCACAAGAGTCGAAAAAAGGTCTCAAGTGACCAGGCACCCTTGAACCAGTCTAGGAGCCTTAGTGTGGGCTTATTTATTAGCTACTTAATTTTATGGGTGTGGTTACAACAATTTGTTTCTCATGTTTACAAATTTTTCAGTCCAGAACACTTAGGGGTTTATTGTGAAGTCAACTAAGATCTTATATTCCCTCTCTTGAAATAATGGTTTCAAATTTATTTATCTTATTTCTTCTATGAAATATGTACTTTAGAGGTTTATTTACCATATATGACTCTACAATTAAGGTTTTACAAATTCAATTTTTGTTAAATCAAGATGATAATTGTTTACTCTGAATAATCTCTTACCTATTTCATGATCAACTAATCATCACCTTACATTATAAGCTTCTTGATTCCAACATTTTTATCATCTAATAACCCAAGTAACAAGGATTCATAGTCAGAAATATTACTTGTTTTGGGGAACTACAGCTTGTAAGATAAAGGGAACAAATATCCTTGCACAAAAAGTAAGACAATACCTGCCCCTTAACTTGATGTAGAGTAACTTCCATCAAACTTCATTCTCCAAATCTCATCAACAATAAACGTTGGCCTTTCCTCAAGAATGGGAATATTTTCATCTTATTTTGATCTTAGGAAGTAGTTTCCATTACCTCTTTCCTTGAATGGAAATATTCCAAATTCCCTGCTTTGGAATAGAACACATGCTCTAGGGCCATCTGACTTGTAAAACCATGTATTTCATCTTAATCTCAAGGAGGATCTTCTTCAATTCATTATTTACTTGTATCAAGGCTGAAGAATAGTCCATTTGTATCCTACCTCTCATATACTAACGAAACATTACTAAGGAGAATTCTTTAGGTAGTTAGTATATCCACCATTATAATTATTACTTTAACGTACTTTTTTTGAAAATGACCTAAAAGTTAGTTGTGCATCTTTGATCATTTTGACAAGTAGAACATACTTTTTCTCCATTAAGTAAAAATATTGAATTCCTGTGAGATAATAGAACCAATAGCTTGAACAATTTTATTGGGCATGACATTGTTAGATGCACCAGAATCAATAATGTAATTATTGAGCCAATATGCATTGATTAGGTAGGAAACACATAAATGTTCAATTTTACCAGTATATGATGAGGTAGAATCCAAAATATTTTTTCTTTGTTCAATCGAATCAGAAGTGGGGAGTAATCCTTTAGAAGTGGACGGAACACTAGATTTAGAACTTCCACTTTTGATAAATTTGACTAGCTTATCAAAATATTCATGGTGACTTTCCAAGTATTCCGATTTAAAGATATGAAATTTTTCCTCTTTCCCATGGTCGATGATATCAAAGGAAGAGGAAGATATCTTTGAGGCATAAGGAATAATAAGGATAGTTTTAATTTGTCTATATGAAGTATTTTGATATTTTTCATTCCTTTTTTGATGTGTAAAATTGGAGGCATCATTCCTAGAAGATGTCGAATTACTTGACTTACCTTGACTAGAGGATTCTTTTTGATGAGGTGTGGCTTTGGATTTCTTTCTCACTAATTCAAAATATGCAGGAATTAGAAAACCCAATTTAGTTACTATTTTTTATAGTAATAGAATCATCAGCTGAGGGTCATCTTTCTTCTTGTCTTCTTACTTGGAACATTTATCTTTTTCAATATTTTTCAATCTGTAATAACAACAAAATAATGGTTTTTTTATATCAGTTATGGAATCCTCATGTTAATCTTCAAAAGAAGATGCATACTTAAACAAATTAACTTTTGCATATCCAATTTCTTTAACAAGTAATTCACCATATTTTTCTTCATTTCCCATAGTTGCCACTTATTTATTTTCAATATCTGATTGGGTTCCACAAGCTTTAATCATGGTTAGGGACTCAAGAGAGAGTGTATGAGTTTTAACAAAAAAAAATTTCTTGTTTAGTAAGTTCTTCCTCGGAATCTCCTTGTATATATTACTCCAAGACGACTGCTTCTTGAGAGAAATTACATTTTTAGCAAGAATTTTCACTAAGGAATGTATAGCTATAGAACATGAGATTTGATATTTTTTATTTCTTCGTCCTTTATTAATATTTCAAGACATCGAGAAATGATCTTCCATGTATATTGGAAGGTCTTGGGCCTCATCTAGAGTAACAGTCTAACTAATTCTCAACACGACTCTTAGTTATGACAATTGAGCATTGGTAAAGAATATGAATTTATTAAACTTTGTAGCCATTTTGGCTTCTAAGATTTTATAGAGAAGCTTATTAAAATTGGAAACAAAGACCCTCATTGCTTCATGTGGTTATTTTATAAGTTGGTACCATTGTGCAAGTATATCATGTGCATCTTTACCACGCTTGAATTTTGCCTCAAACTTGGATTTCATAGCTGCCTAATTGGTATTGGATCTTCATGGAAAATGATTAAAAAATAAATAAAAATTTCCTACAATGACTACACAAATAGGAATACATATACATATTTTTTATGTTACTTCCAATAAACCAAAAACTATGATGAATGTAGAAATATGATCATTCAGATGTTGCTTACCAATGCCCCTGAATTTGGGGAAATTCTTCCTAGACTACTTATGTAATTAGTGTAGTGGAGGGGTTAAGGCTAACAGGTCTATATTCTATCACCATGGAAAAAGTGTAGCGATTCTTCCTTCTTATTCCTCTATTTGTTCTTCTTATTTTGGAGGAGTGATATCTAATGATATTACGACTAGTTCAATAAGGCGTTGTTTAATAGGATCTTCAAGAGAAAAATTAGGATCAAATTCAAGAATGTAATCTTGACCAAATTTCCTTTTTGTTTAGACAATGGGAATCTCTATATTATCTTGTTTTTGTTCTTCAAATGTGGGGTCAATTAAGCTACTTTATTTATTAGCCCTTTTGTATCTTATTTTTGCTAGTTTGTGGAATTTGTATTCAGCTCGGAATGGATTTTTTTATATTCTCCTTTGCTTATTTAGAACTTGTCTAGAATGTTGCTAAGCTTGGGAACAATCTTCTTATAAGTCAAGAATTCTTTCAGCACTATGGTAGTGATTGTAGTTTGCACTTTTATTGCAAATAGATTACCTTAAATCTATTGTAACATCTTCTTGAGTATCTTGGAAGAAAAATATTAGGCTACTAAATTGAAGCATTTCTAGGAATAATCATTAGTGGAAAAAAACATGGTAAATATCAATGCTTATGAGGTTTTCAATTTTTTATTTTTTATTTTTTGCATATATGTAATTTTAAGGATTTTTTTGGTTTTTAAGGTGGTGGAGAAATAAAAAAAAATTCCCCATTGTGGTGTCAAAAAAATTTCACGAAATATTTTGTCAAAAGGACAAATTAGTGATTTTTCACCAAAACTACAAGACTAAGTCCCTCCTATTTGTAATGGGGAGGCTCCTATTTATTTAATGCAGAAAAATAGATTACTGGATCGCCGTAAATTATGGGATCACATAGGATTAATCCACTAAACATGTGCCAAATTATTAATGCTTATTACGAGGGAAATTTTTTTTTGGAAAAGGAGGTATAAAAGAGTATGAATGTCGTGAATGGAAAGTTAATTTTTCGAATAAGAACTTGCATATTTCACAACATTAACATGATTATATACAAATTAAATTATCTGAATTAAATTATGCAAACAACAATGAGACCAGAAAATAAAATACAGAAAGTTTTATTGATTAATTTATAAAAGTTACCAACTTATTTCTTGGTTTAAAAATATCACTATACTTACAAACTTTAGTATGCAAGAAGAAGAGGATACATATACAAGAGGGAATGGAAGAAAGCAATATTTTTATTGTATTAAGTAGAGAAAATATCAATCCACTAGCAACTCACAACTGATAACCTTTTTGAATGGAGGAACAATTCCAATTTATATCATTACATAATGGCATTTCATCTACTAACCATATGACGTTTTACCTTACCTCATCACTTATGGCCTTTCGTCAATGAAAATTTTAAGGAACCCTAGAAAAATGCTTACAGAAATGGTGCCGAATATTTTTGAAGCAAAATTTGTTGGGATGGAAAATATAAAAAAAATGGCTATTATTACTATGGAAAATATCATTGAAAATGGTAAAATATGTGCAAATATTACCTAAATTATCTAGTTTTAAAAAATAGTTTGGTGAACATCAATTTCCCTATTCCTGGGTTATATTTAATTTATGTAATCTATTGATCGTATGAAGTGAATTATATTCACTCCATGCTTAACTAACTAAAATTATTAAGTTATGAACTTTAGACCCATTTTCCCTAGTCCTTTGTATATTAAACCTTTATCATTGATCCATTGGCCACATGTCCTAATTTCATGCAATTTCAAGACAAATGATCTCTCAAGCATTCCTTGCAAATTCTCTTTATATTATATCACATTCATTAATCTCTTGCAATGTTTTAACATCATATTCTATTTTGGTTCTAGAGTCTCATGCATTAGTCTTTCTTTACTTTGAATCTTTTCACCACTTTTCCAAAAGGTGTGCTGCAAACTTTTTCCTTCAATATAATAAGAGAGATTTTTTCTATTTGTACACATATGCTTTTTCACACTCTAGGAAATGTAGGATGATTCCCTTTTAAAAAATTACAAGGACCTCCATTGTCAAGGCTCCAATTTACTATTAGTTAAACCAATTCAAAATAGGATGCAAATAATACATTTTTATAGATTAAATGGTCCCACAAATTCATTAATAAAAAATATCACAAAAAATAGAATCCATATTCTAATTTTAAGATTAGATAATCATTTAATTGAGTATAGGATTATTTTCACTAGTTACTTAAATATGTTTTATCATATAAACACACACACATACACACACACACACACACACACACACACAACACACACACACACACACACACACACACACACACACACACACACACACACACACACACACACACACACACACACCACACACACACATGGCAAATTTAATAGAATTTAAAATTTTCCCTCTAAAATGTTGGTGATTTTGATCCACGGGCCCATAGAATTCATGGTGACTTAAACATGTTATAAAATCATGGCTCATTAATTTAAAGGTGATTCATTAAAATTAAAATATTGATATTAGAATTCATTCTGCTATACATGCAAGAAATACTATCATTTTTTATTATTTGTGGTAAATATTGGGAAATCATATGCTACCCAAATAAACAGATGGGACCTTCAGAATCTCTAGAAAAAGCCAAATTATGAATATTAGCCGCTAAATTTTTCCCTACCTTTCATATTACTATGGAATAAAAGTCAAGCCTTTTCTTATTAATGAAAAGCAATTCTTATAATGTATAATTAGTGGTCACTTAAGTGATTAAAAAGATAGTGGAAAAAATCATCCCTAATGAAGAATTATAATGTGGAGAGAGAAGAAAATAGAGAGAAAGAGAAGATAATTTATTAATATGATCAATGTATGAAGCCTCTACTGATAAAGAAATGGATGTTGAAGAAAATTGAGGAAATAATACTGGGATGATTTCTTCACCTTTTTATTATTTACTGAAACGGGCTGCCACATGTTTCATTTTCTCCTCCTATGGAATACAAAAACTATCTCAAAACATTGAACTAGGTTTCAGGAACTACTACTAATATTTTCGCATTGTTTTAACCTAACTTAATAATCTCTCACAATAATAGAGCTTAAACGTCTAGTATCCATGAGTGACTATAGAGTTTCTTTGTTAAAAGAGAAGGGACTTCCTTCCTCTTGATTGACAAAAACTTTTAATGAATGAAGGAGTCCCTCCACTAATGAAGGTTCATTCAATGGAGTTGACTCAATATTTTACAACTAGTCACTGAAATTTTCTTAGATATTGTATTGAAGTGGACATAGTAAATTTAATCCATCATCACAAAGTTGGTTTCAAAATTCATCCAAATCAAAAAACAATTCAAATCTCAAGAACTACCATTATGCAATAACATACCAAATTATTAATTGAATTGTTTCAAAGTTTATTTTAAATTGGTACCTTTTCAAGCTCATTTAACGAACATGATTTAAATCTTTTAAGGAGTGATATCTATTTCTCTATTTTACCCTTGTAAGCCAATTCATGTGCTACTATCCCTTCTACACTAAATTCCTTATTGCCATGGAAATGATACATGTATTTATTATCTTTTAGTCACCTTTCTAGCTACCCGCTATGGGTGTTTAACTCCATATAAAGTTTTAGTTCCCAATTCTCAATGAAACACATTCTATCCGAATCTTACCATTTTCACATTATCCCCTCATTATAGGCATGTTTTATCCTTATTTTAAATTGGTACCTTTTCAAGCTCATTTAACAAACATGATTTAAAATTTTTAAGGAGTGATGTCTATTTCTCTATTTGACCCTTGTAAGCCAATTCATGTGCTACTATCCCTTCTACACTAAATTCCTTATTTCCATGGAAATGATACATGTATTTATTATCTTTTAGTCACCTTTCTAGCTACCCGCTATGGGTGTTTAACTCCATACAAAGTTTTAGTTCCCAACTCTCAATGAAACACATTCTATCCGACTCTTACCATTTTCACATTATCCATCCTTATAGGCATGTTTTGTCCTTAAAATTATAGTTCATAAAAATTTATAAATGTTCTTGAGAAACTTATAACACTTTATAATGTCTGTTATCTGATTTTTCCTGTCAGGAAAAATTTGACACAAATGACCTCACAAGGAGAAAATGGAAGGAGTGATTTGGTGATGAGAGCTCGCATTGCAAATTCAAGGTTTGGATCAGCGGGACAATGACACGAAATGATCACAGGAGGGTCGAGATCAGGTCAGTAATGACTTGTTGAACCAAAAGAATGAGGATTCAGTACTGTGAAAAATGTCGATATATTAAGGCGAGCTCAAAAAGGAACTTGCTAAAGGTGGGGGGCCATGTCGACCAAGAAAGGAAGAAACAAATGCTTGGGATTGAGCTGAGAAAGCAATTTGGAGATCATAAAAATCCTGAAGTTTGAAATTTTCAAACTTTGGGGATCGAGAGATTTAGATTGTTTGCCACACAAAATGCAAAAAAGAGACGAAACCCCAAAACCCTGAAGGTCCGAAGTTTGAAAGGGCTCGTGGGGTTTTTGAGGTAAAATCCCCTTTCAGGGTCAACATTGCAAGAACTTTAGAGCTTACAGTTGAAGAAGTCCAAAACCTGAAGTCTGAAACTCAAACTTCATGCTTTTGAGATGTTTGAGATATACGATGACCGGATGGATGAAAAATCCTGAAAATATGAAACCCTAGAACCCTAAAGCCTAAACCCTTAAAACCAAGAAACTGAAACCCCTGAAAACAAAAAGTTTTGAAACTTGAAGCCCAAATTTCAGACTTTGGTGTTTTGGCATTTCAAAACATGTTGTTAAGCCAACAAAGTGAACTATGCCACATAAAATGTGATTGGAGTCCAAAATCTAAATTCTTAATTTTATACTTTGGAGGTTAAGAATTTTAGAGCTCTTGATCTAGCTTGTCGAATGAATAGTAACGAAAACCTCCTAAGTATAAAAACCCAAAGCTCTGAATCTCGAAAGTCAAAAATTTCATATTCGGAGGATGCGATGGATTATCGGAGTCTAAAAAATAATATCAACCACCCACATTTATTGAAGAATGGCACCGTCATCTTCACATGACCATAACTTTTGACAGAGATCTTGGATTTGCACAAAATAAGATTTCAAATGAGGAAATACAGTCCTCCATTTTAGAGGATTAGTTTCAAATATCTCACCTAACAAAATAATGAGGTATGGGATTCTTTCTTCCTTAACAAGCAAGGTACAGTGGAGTATGGGCTTGACAGACTTGCCCATCACTCCTACAAGGAATATGATTGATTTTGCAGGAGATTGGATTGCATTTTCAGATTTTCATCACTCTCTCTCCTCATTTCTTCCTCAATAAAATGTAAGAGGTTTGTATGTGCAAAAGGTTGGTAATTTTCTCTCCTCCCATATAACCCATTCTTCTTGGGGCTTCAAACCTCCCTTTCAATATTTTTAATGGCTTAATGCCTCTTTTTTCTACAACAATGTATTGTGTATATCCATATGGAGCAATAAGATTATGTTTGTGTTGATCTCTTAAACCTCTCGCAGTTTATTCTCTTCATCTTACCTTTAATTGTGCTTGCTTAATGTATGAATTTTCTTTGTTATTACATGATTTTGGTGTGCTGTGCTCATTTGGGAATGATTTATTGGATGTAATTTAGTTTGTGGGATAGGTTCACCCTTTCTAGGTTCATCTCTTTTTTTACAGGCTGGGGAGGTGATCAACACTCATTTCTTTGTGTATCACTTCTTGTAGTGTAGGTTTTCATTCCATATATATTTTTCCCTGCCATCTCAGAAGAATTAGATTAGGATTATTTAGTGGTTTTCTTGCATTAGGAGTATTTAGTGGTAGGTAGGTTAGGAATATGAGCCGACCTTCTCCGAAGAGCTATCCCATTTCGCAATGTCCCACACTCAAGATATCTCCATGTTATGCAATCACACTGAATGCCCCATCTCAAATCGGACCATTTGGGGGTGATGTGATTTCACCATAATAATTCCCATTATCAATTTCTTTCTTCTTACTAAATATTATAATCTAACTCTCTTTACACTTCTTCCAACATAACTATCACCTTTTCAAATAACCTTACTAGGCTTTTCCTAGATCTTATAATGAGTTTCAAGGGTATTTTCTTTTTCATGGGTTAGAACCTATGAATCCTTCTTAAAAATTTAAAATAACTCCTTTCAATTCCTTATTACTACTCAAATCTTGTATTTTATTCAAACTCAACTTCTCACTACCTTAACTTCTTGAGTTATTGTCTTACTATAAGGATTTGACTAATTTTTCCCAATTTTTCTTTTATAATTCTTCCTCTAAAATATAACATCTTTCACATATTTATTTCTCAATGTTTACCCCTGATCTAATCAAGAAATTTCATGACATTGACGAAATATCAACTTTTTACTCAGTTGTTTAAAGGTTTGAATGAATTCCTCACCACACATTCATGATAAAATCCTTATTATAATGAATAGGTCATAATTTCACATTTATTAGATCTCATAAATATTATATGTTATTGTATATCCTTTATAAATACTTTATTATTCAAAGAATGACAAGTTTTCATCAATCACTAATAGACCCACCTATTGACTATCAAGGAAAAAACACAGTTCTTGACTGTAATCCAAACTTTATTACTGTTAAAATTAACTTTTTTTAAATTAATGTCTATAGATTTCTTGTATCTTCATTCTATTTCTAACAAAAAAAATTCATGTGAACAATATTTATGCTCTAAAAATCATCAACTTCCCAAAAACCATAGACACTGTTTCTTTATAGACTAAGGGGAACGGATATTAAATTTTCAAATGAAAATATTTGTTTCATAGATTCTAAATAGGTTTACATTGACTATATGATCTTAAGACTCATTTAAGACAATTTTTAATTCATTATTTTCCCATTTATCCATCAATGTTCTTAAAGACTGGGCTACAGGTTTAAATACATACAAAACTCAGATGATATTTTTATATTTCTCTATTCTTATACTTTATATCTCTCCTAGAGGCTTTAGATTCGCTTCAATTCTTCAATTATTAATATAAATAATTTCTCTTCAAGTTATAGTTTTGAGTAGAGTGTAGAGTTATATGTATGTTCAATTTTATCCTATCAAACATAGAACATGGTACTCAGACGCGAGAGGGAACATTTTTGAAATATTTTTATTTCTTCACTCTTTCATGCTCTATTAAGTTTCTAATTTCTTCCAATGACTATAATAAATCTCATTTGAACACCATAGAATATTTTTCTTTATACCTTCATGAACACTTGTCAAAATATCTTTTCTCAACCATGTATTTTACTATGATTGCTTAGATGTTAGGCTTTATAATTTGTTTACCAAATAACCTTTCTAAAATATTCTAATCCATATGTTTTCATACACCTTCATCTAACCATACATTCACTCCAAGATTTAAGGGACCATATTCACCCTAGATAATCGTTCATCATATTAACAAATATCTTAAATAATTTCTTACTTAATGTTTCCAAAATATAATGGTTTTTAGCTATTCATTGCCCTATCATAGTCAATCCCATTAACAATATCATTCACACATGCATTAACAAGATCCATCACAATGCTTTAAAAAAAACAAGATTCATCACTTTATTCATACAAGTTATGCACAGACCTCAACATTACAAAATGTGTATTAAGAACCCTACAAAATATGAATCTTTAAGACTATTTCAGGTTCTTCATTGCCTATATGGCTATGTTTACATCTCTCTCTCTCTCTCTCTCTCTCTCTCTCTCTCTCTCTCTCTCTCTCTCTCTCTCTCTCTCTCTCTCTCTCTCTCCCCTTATTCGAATACTCCTTTTATAATACTAAACCTAGGTAATTAAAAGTGTTTCAAAGTACCCTAACTATGGTAAAAAATGAGGATAACTTGGTAGACAACTAATTAGACATGTCACATAACGTATTTACATCAAATAGAATTTTTAATGTCTTCCTAGTTCATTGCATATCTTCACTTTCCTGAGAGACCCCTTTTTCGGACTTAGGAATTCAAATTCTATAAGAATATGTATTTGGGTGGAAATTTCAAATTTGATCCATATTATCATTGCAAGAGCTTAAGAAGGTGGTGGATGCCTAATAAAATATGAAGAATATCTGACAAGGATAGAATTTTTAAGATTAATTGAAATCTAAAAAAAATCCTCTTCCATGATGATGTTCTGGCATCATTCTCTAGTAGTCGAAAGATTGAACCAATGTTTAATTATCCATATTTTTAATTTTATTCTAATCTATTTCCCTCTTTGCATTATCTCTTTTCTTGATTTCTTTGAGTTCTTCTTCAACTTCCATGGATTCTTCAATATCTTCACTTGTTTCTAGCTTGCTTCTTTTTTATTCATTTTGTTTCAATATTTCTTTTTTATGTTCAATTCATTTTTCGTCATATCTTATCTCAAAATTTTCATTTTAATTTATCTCTTTCCACTTTCCCTTCCCAATTATTGAGTCATACCTTGTTAATTTTCATCATATTCTTCTCCTTTTCATT
The DNA here is from genome assembly GCA_019776745.2 of Taxus chinensis. NCBI lineage: Eukaryota > Viridiplantae > Streptophyta > Pinopsida > Cupressales > Taxaceae > Taxus > Taxus chinensis. The sequence goes on along the minus strand of CM034152.1, from coordinate 635,753,089 downwards.
TCTCTTGAATTTGTATTAGGCCATCATTTTTTTTGTATTCTTCCTTGTCTAAGATTGTTAATGGGTTTTCCTTTTTCTTCACCTCATATTCATGCTTACGAATAAATTCTTTAAAATTATTTGAACATATACCTATTCTAAGAAACTCCTTAATGGTATTAAATAACTATTGATTCATCATCATTTCTTCATATGATAAAAGATCATTCATTTTCTCACTTTCCTCATCTTTTTTATGATCTAATTTCTCTTCATCTTCTCTTAAATTTTGTCTTAGAACATTAGCCTTAGATATCAGTTCCTCTTTTATCATTTTATCTTCATCCTCTTTCATTTTTCTAGTCTCCTTCTCTCTTTGATTTCATTCATACATTCCTCATATTTCATGTTAGTTCTTATAAATGTTCTATTATAAGAATCATCATCAACTTCAATGCACTCATTTGATGCATTCTTACTGAAAACATTCAAACAAAAAATTACCTTTCATTTTTCAAAGATATTTTTTCGTCTAACCTCTAACCTCTTAGATTCTTCTTCATCCCTTTTATCTTGTTTACTTGAATCGTTAGGTTGTATAAACCTCACCTTAGATCTTGGTTGTTCAATCATCTCTTCATCTCATTTTTTTTCATTATTGGAAAGATTCTTCATTGTTATACTTAGATATTTTTATCTCATTCCTCCTTTTGTTTGGCTATTGGTGTATATTTTTGGAGTGACCATACCCTGTAGTATAAAAGGGATCAAAATCCAGATGATAGAATAATGGTAAAGTGTTTTTTTGATACGTGGGGGCCACAAACTAATAGACAGCCAAAAAGAAAGATAAACATAAAGTAAACTAAGGTAGGGTCCAAATTCCTAGAAGAAGCACAAAACCAACACAAAAAAACAAAATAGGAGCATTAAAAATAACAAAACAACAACACAAAAAAAGAAAACTAGACTAACTCAAGGATTTTTCATATAATTTGAGAGCAATCTTAAGAATTTTGTATATATTAGTAATAGTTTGCATGACCGGGTCCTAGATATCTTGAATGAGTACTTTATTCTTAATATTTTCATTCTTCCAAGTGGTATCCAGAATTCCAGTCACATCATAGACCTATTTAACATTGACATGAATATAATCCAACACTTCCTTGTTAATAGCAAGATGGTTGGATTGAATTTCTTCCAAGTGAGCAACTATGTCCTCCAATTACAGAAGGTGAGTGGAGAGATTCTCTATATGATTCTACAAGTTGGAGATAATAGAAGGATCCACACTAGTTTTATGGCCTTCCTTGATCAATAGGTCAACATTCTCTTTAATTTCTTTAAGAATATCAGCATGGTGGTTGACTCGTGCTAACATACCAGAGATAGAAGGGGTGGTGAGGATCTTGAGTAAACTTTAGTAGGATACTTGAACCTATATTTTATTTTCCTTTAGAGCTACTGTGAAGAATGTGTTTAGTAGGGGGGGTCACAAAGGGGCTCATGGAGATTAAGGTTATTGGACCTAATTCTTAGTTGCTAAGGGGGAGGGGAGTAGAGAGGGAGTTGGGTCAGTAGCAATGACATCAATGAAATAGAGATGTAATAAGAAGATATACCATTTGTGTAGGGGAAGGAAACATGTACGAGATTCAACTTCCTTAATAGTTATTTCAAGAGAGTGTAAAATGTAAAAAGGAAAGCTCAACTTGTATGCATGGCGGAAGTTATTCAGTAGAAAAATATGATGCAGGAGAAATGTGTAGAATATTCCTTCCAAGGCGAAATAATAAACCATGATTTTCACAACTTCATTATAGGGCTAAGGGATGGATGAGAAAAGGATTCTGAATTATCCAATTTGGAGGGTCTCATCCCCAATCAGAAACCACTATTCTTCGACATCTTTGTAGAATTTATCCCTGAAAACATTCACCCTCTTCATGTGCATGCCTGTGATGAAAATAATAATAATAACAGGTTTTTACAGTCCATGATGCCGTGGAGCGGCTTGTTTTTGGGTCTACAGGCGGCTTATAGCATATGGGACTACCTCATACTCACATGCGGGAGGCAAATAAATTTGCTACAAACGAGGCGTACATACCCTACCCCCTACAATATTTGAACTTGTGACCTCTATTTCAAGAGCACATGTTCTTCACCATTAGGCCAACTCAAGTGTACAATTCCTCTGTGATGGTAAATTCCTTCTCCTTGAAATGGATTACCCTATCATTCCATTTCCTTGCAAAAGAAAGGGAGATGTGGATGTTGTTTCCCTTAATCCTCTACAATAATTTAGTGAAACCTTTAAATCCTAAGATATCACAAAGTTCCACATTATCCTGCCAAGAGGGATCACACATGCGTTCAAATTTTCATGGATGATACCCCATTATGGAATTGAACTTAGTATAAAAAGCAATATCTACTTGAGCGTGGTTATGAAACAACCAAGCCATAGAGTCTTTGATACTTGATAATGGCCCTTCCTTTAGACCAAACACTTTTGGATGTAGAATGCGCATGAATTCCTTTATGGAAAGGCTTAGACTCAAAAGTAAATGAAAAATGATTCATTTAGGAGAGTAAATTCGCATAAGGCAAGACTAACTACAATAATTTCTCCACACATTCCCTATCTTCCACCTTAACATGATTTAAATGAAAAACTAGTCCTTGGCACCATTAATGACCATAATGGACTGAGGATGCATTTTGTGGGGTCTACTACTAAATCATACTCATATTGTTCATTACTATATTTCTAGTGATATATAATGGTGGCTATCATGTGAAGACAAGTAAGGAATGATTCCTACCCCATTATTACTATTTCTATAGACATTTTAAAGTTTTGTGTGATGTTTAGAATAAACATTTCCATTGTTACATTTCAAAGAGTAATCTATTTTTGAAGATCTATCAATGGTCTAGGTAGGGGGATAGGAGAACTATTTCAAGGAAAAATGAATAACATTCAATGTTTCCCATTCAATAGTTTTTGAGATCTATGAGATATGAAGGATTCAAAAAAATTTCTATCCCATGAGAGAGTTGTAAGGGCATCCTACAAAATTCATCTTGCAACTATGTCTTCCCCATAGAGGATAAAAGGAGGAAATGATTCGTGGAGTCCCTATATATGGTCTTTAGTAGAGTTTTTAGACCACCATTATTGACACATGGGTTTCCCTAATAGTGTTCCATAAACTCCCAATTTGAGCACACTATTTTTGAGGGGGAATCCAATGAACAGGAATTATTAGTATCACATGTTGGGAGTAGACTAGTTGTACATTGCTGAAGAATCAATGTAATGTCCATGAGTTGTTACTAGACAAATTTCTTCAGTCCTAGTGGGTTAATAATGTGAGAGATCTTTCTGAGTAAGTCTAAACTCTATAAATAAAATGTAATCACTCATTAGTTCTTAAAGGTGATAAGTGTTGAATCCTTTGTAAGAGATTGTCACTTCTATATATGGTTATGCCTCATCTCTTTATGAATATGAGATCTCAATTTATTGTGCCTTCCATTATTTGTGTATATATTGTGTGAAAATAGTAACTTCCATAAACCAAATTAGTAATCCATGTTTGTATACTGATATGAGCACTATTCTGTAAGTGGTTGAACAGTGTAATTTGAGGAACATCCAAGAAATTCTTAATCATATGAATAAGGATGGAATAGTACATAAGGCAACAACAGTAGGGAACTGCAGGAGTAGGTGCACAATGGTTTCGTTATGATTTTTTACAGGGATACAACTTGTTGGGCAATATTGGATCCCCTTGGTATAAGATAATCAATTGTACCAGGATTATTTTGTTCATGGCACCATGCAAGAATAAACTGATTGATCTTAGAAAAGAGTTCTTCATAAATTGCATTCATGTTCCATTACCTATTCACCATTGATTGTTTTATGTACATCCTAAAAGTTAGAAAAAATCCATTATATGACTGGATAGTTACACACATGTAAAGGATTGAGGATTTCATTATAAAAAGGTGTCATTGAGGTACTTATGGTGTATTACAAATCCAAAACAACACCCTCCGATTGTGTTCGTGTATATGTGGATATAGCAATCAATGTTTCCGGGTAACTTTGAGGATCTGTCCTCTAGAACATCTGATGTGGACTATCTAATTACTGACAAATGGCTATCTTGTAGTTGATCAAGAGTTGGTTCCTAGTGACCTAATCTTTCAGATGATATGAAAATACTTGTCCAGGAAATATCCCAAAACTATATAATCCTACTTCTATAAGTTCAAGGGACCAACCTAAGAGAAAGATGCATGAAAACATAAATCCTACACTTGACAAGAGGTGATAACATCAAGAAAAGGGGTCGAGATACTCTAATGAGGGAAAAGGGAGATCCAGGAAAATTGAGAAGTCATGGAGACTTTACCTTGACAGATGTGACATAGATTTCATTAGATCTTAATTCCCATCTAGATTCTTCATGAACAACCTCCAACTAAAATTAGATACCTGTTATCCAAAATTCACCCCTCGAGGTAATTTTGATAACATGCATAAAATTCTTCAGTCCCGAGCAATGTCGAATTGATTCAAGGCCTAAAATAATGTTTTTTGGGGTTCCCTTGGCTTCTCTCTAACTTCCCGCATTCAGGAACAAAACCCAAGAAGCTAGAGAAAATTGGAAAAAAATCCAAAAAATGTGCTCATTCTGGTGTTTTGTGGAAAAATCAGACAATTTTGTTCCTAGAAGGTCCGCTGGGACATCTAGAACACAAGTATGCATGGGACGTGCAAAAGCCATGATTTTTCCACAAGTTGGTACATTGCGGGTGGCACAGAGAAATGTGTCCAGGATAGTTGGGACAAAAGATACATGCAGGATGTGCAAAGGAGAAAAAGCCGTACCAAGAGCCAAGCCAAATGGGATGCGGTGAATTCGGAGGTCAACGAACCTCATGGTTTTGTCAACGGCAGGTACGTGTGGGGACAAGGAAGCCCGAATCGGGTGATGCGAGAGATTTTTGTCTGAGACAATCGGGACACACGCAACTTGATTTAGCCAAAATAGCTGCAATGAAGTGAAAAATTCAATGTTTGACCTCCCAAACTTCAAACAACCATAAATTTTGACTCTGAGCTCAAATTTTCATAAAATTTGACTTTCATAAAATTGGACTTTCTGGACATTCTGGACTTTCTTAATTTTGATGAGGGTAGATATATTAAAATAAAATAAACATATTCATCTCCAGTCAATTAATGCTCATTCCTGTCAAATGACAGAAAATGCCTGGCAGGCCCAAAATAGCTTCTCTGCACTCACAAGGTCATAACTTTTGCATATTCTCAACAAAATCATACGAAATTCTTACTATTGGAATCATGGCTCTAAGCCCGATGCACAAATCAATCAAGAAATTTTGGATTTGATGAAAGATAGATGGAGATTATTGTATAAAACATGGTCAGGTTCATGACATAGTGTTTTATTTGGTAGTTCGATAGTGCAATTCAATGAGGCATGGTAATGCCATATCTATCTCTGTTGTGAGTCACCTGGGATAGTATGTGGTAGCCTTTTTACAAGCAATAGAACATCATTTCAATCTATTTTATACCTCTTACAAGTGGTTGAAGGACATATTTCAAGATTTCCATTTTCCCTCTCTCTCTCTCTCTCTCTTCTTATTTTTCTATAAATTGGAGTTTTGGGTTCATTGTAAGAGGGAGGTAGTTTTGTTGTAGAAAAGCTCTGTTAAAATTGCTTTGTGAAGCCAATGTGCTGTAGGCCCTTATAGTGGACTCCTTGCATGGTGATCCAGGCCCTTATCTTGTAATAGATTGAACTGTGCATATCATGAAACAATAAAATACAAGTTTGTGGATCCGTATTCCCTTGCTGTGTCTGTTTGCACTCTTCTTTCCCTTTCAACCTTCATTACAATAATATTGTGTCTATTTTTACGCTCTTACAAGGACTCATTATTATTGTGCATGTATGAAATATTGTTTGTGAATGCATTTGCCAGATTGTCAGAGAAGTATTATCACCCCTTTTAGTATGCATTTTACTTATATTTTTCACACGTTAGGAAGACTACTCTCACACCCCCTCCTTTTATGGTGTATCAACGCTTGTAGTGTAGGATTTCATTTTCATGCATTCTCTCTCCTTAGTTCCCTTGGAAAGTTAGATTAGGCAAGTTAGTTCTTTCATTCATTAGAGTAGATTATGGTAGGTAGTTTAGGAGCAAGAACTGGCTTTCTCTGGAGGTTTATCTCAAGTAGCAGGTCCCAAAACTTGGAGATAGTACCCATGTTATCCAATCCCACCATGAGCTCAAGTATATGCACTTGTGTAAACATAAGGGTGCTGTGATTCGGTACTAACAAGACCAAGGTATTGTTCATGAGCTTGATTTTTTTGCTGCCTAAACCCCCCATAATCTTGCTATCACAGGATTTATCCCAGGCCATAAGGTGGAATCTATTTTTCTCTTCCATGACTATCCACATAAATTTATTTTTGATTTTCTCAACCATATCTACAATAGAAGAAGGAATGAAAAACAAGGACATGATGTAGATAGGAAGGTTCTAAAGAATGCTCTTGATAGGAAGGAATTTTCTTGCACTTGAGAGAATTGCTCCCTTCCAACCAATCAACTTCCTTTTAAACATAACAAAAAGTACATTGGATACATTCCATAAAACTTTGTTAGTATCAAGATGGAAACTAAGATAAGTGGTGGGAAGGGATTTAATCTCGCAACCTATAATTTGAGAAATTTTCCTCTGCCTCTCAGATGGAGTGTTGAAAAAATAGAGGGATATTTTGTCAAAGTTTATCTACTATCATAAATCTTACTCATAGGTGTTGAGAGTAGTTTTAATCCTTTTTTCTTCCAAAATGGAGGCCATGAGAAGAAAAATAGTGTCATATGTGAATTGCTGATGTGAGATAGTAATATCCAAACAAGTTGGTTGGAATCCATTGAGGTATCCCAAAGTAACTTATTTGGTAATGGATCTTATGAGACTATTTTCCATGATAATGAAGAGAAGTGGAGAGATGGGATACCCTGGCCTGATGCCTCTGCTATTGGAGAAGAAACCCACCGGGGAGCCATTAGCAATTATATAAAATCTAGGAGTGGAAATATAAACATTGATGATCTTTTTGAAACAAGAATCAAACCCAAATTTTCGCATTACCTTAACAAGGAAGATCCATGACACTCTATCAAAGGATTTATTCATTCCAAGTTTCATAACCATACCCGCCTTTTTGTTTTTCTCCATAGAATGTATTGTTTCATGCACCATCAGAACACCATCTTGAATAAGCTTTCCTTTCAAGAATCCACCCTATTGATTGAAAATAAGAAGGGGGAGCAAGGGATGGATTCTACTGGTAAGGAATTTTGTGAATATTTTACAGAAAACATTTGTGAGGCTAACAGTTCTGAAGTGTTCAAAATCTTTGGCCCCACGTTTCTTAGGAGGAAGAACAATGAAGGTATTGTTTATTTCCTTAAGAAGTCCTCTTTTCCTGTAGAATTCATTTACATCTTTGAGGAGGTCTTCAGTGCATATGACCAAGAATTTTTGGTAGAATATTATCGAGAATCCATCTGGTCCTAAAGATTTATCTCCTTCCATAGAGAAGACTACCTTCTATAACTCCTATAAAGTGTCTGGATTGCTAAGAGAGTTGAATTCCTATGGACCCACAAGGCCTTGAGGAATATAATATAGCATACAATTTTATTCCTCATGAGATATGGAGGAGTTATTAATCAGGAGGTTCATGTAAAAGGTTGAAGCCTATTCTTAATAAGGATTTATCTTTCTGTGAGCTCTATGCTTGAGAGATTTCATATGATTTTTTTTTGTTTCTATCTCATTCCTTTAACTAGAAAACTCTATATTTCTACCTCTAAAAAGTATCTTATTTAGAAAATATGTTATGGAACTTAGTTAAAAGGACATTTTCTTTCATATGATCTTCATGGGATAGTCCCACCTCAAAAATTATTTCTTCCAAAGCTTCCAGCTCATCGATAATCTATTTTTTCTGAGTGAAGATGTTTCCAACAACATCCATCTTCTAGATGCAAACTTTGTTTTTAACATTTTTAAGCTTCTATAAAAATCTGAATTCTATTGTGCCATCTACCTCTAGATTCCACCATTCCTTGATTCTATCTTCAATGGTTGGATGATCTAACCAAATTTTCTCAAACTTGAGTGAGGAGTGAGAGGGCTTGTCAGCATAAAACATCTTGAGAACAATAGGGTTATGGTTCGAACTAATTTTGGGGAGGGAGGAGAGATGGAAGTTTTGATATAAAACATAGTCGGCCAAGATAGTGGCTGAGTCAAGCCTAACTTGACTAAGGTCATCACCAAGCCTTCTATTGGACCAAGTATATGGATTTCCATGAAGTTAAAGATCTAAAAGATTAGAGTGAGAGATAAGATCTGCCAGGTCATCCATTCTTGGATTATGAATAGACATACCTTCTTTATTTTTTGAAGTAGACATAGGGGTGTTACAATATCCCATGACCAGCCAATGCCAATTATTACAAGTGGTCTGGAATGCTTTGAGATCATTCCAAAGTTGTCTTCTTCTGTGGAGTGTATTAAGAGCATAAATAGTTGATAGAGTCCAACTTTTAGGATTTTCATGCATGTGAAAATTAATAACAAGATGGGAAGAAGATGAAAATAAATTCTTACCCAGGATTAGAGTAGGATCCAAAAAAACAATGATATCTCCTAAAGCTCCTCTAGAGTCAACAACAGTCCAATTAGTTTTCTTCCAAAGGTAATTTCTACAAGTCTTCAAAGTTTCAATACTCATCTTGGTTTCTTGAATGGCCATGATGGTGGGCTTACAAGTTTTCCTCAAATATTTGAGAGAGTGTTTCTTGACACTCCCATTAAGACCTCTAACATTCCATGATACAATATTCATTAAAAATGTGTGGGGAGTTATGAACCAGATGGTCAAAAGAGGATTGGGTTCCATCTACAAGAGCCTTGAAAATTTCCTTCTTTCTTTGGTCATTTTTTTAAGGTCTCCCTTTGGTGGTATTGGCCCCCATATTTTCTTGCCTCTTGTAGGATCTAGTGATCCTAGAACAAGACACAGTCCAATTACCTGAAGAGTTTTTCTTATAAAAAAATAAGGCATTAGAGACCCCTTCAAAACTGTTAGATTTTCATTTTTTTGAAAGAGAGAAATCTAGTGATAAGGTATTAACACAATCCTCAAGCACTCTATTTCTTGCAAGGGTAAGCTCCCCTTCTTCATTTTTTAGACTATAAGTCTTTTAGAGGCCTTCAATAATCATCTTAAAAGGAGGCAATGGAGAAGATGATATCTCACTACTCGTTAGTTATTCTAGAGTTGCAATAGGGTTTTCCTCAGCGTTGCCATTGATTTGAGAGTTAGAATCTTGTAGGGGATTCTCAGCATCTGCATTACTCTTGAATGGGTATCTCTCCAAAATTTCTTGGGTAGCTTCCACGTTTAATTCAATGATAGCACTGTGTTGAAGGTTCTTTAACAAAAAATGCTTTTTAGTGTTGATCAAATTTTCAATTCTAACTTCCGAAATAAAATTAGGGAAAACTTCATTTGGTACCCCTATTGGCAAAAGAAGAATCTCCACTATTTACAGGGTTTCATCAACTTTCATAGAAATTTCCAGAAGTTTCTCATCACCGAAAAGTTCTTTATCCTTGATATCATCCTTCTTGCCCTATTTCGGAAGTGGAGTTTTAGGCACCCATAGAGTTCTCCTAACCGGGGGTTTTCTTGCTGGAATTTTAAGATTGTCCCCCTGGGTTGGATTTTGAGATTGGCCAATGTTTTTCCACATCTGATTATGATCGTTTTTCTTTTGAGTTGGGAGTCAGGAGCATGGACGACTTTTTCATTAATTTCAACCAAATGTTTTGTATCCAGTCATTTCCTAGTAAAATGCCCGAACATGTGAAATCTTGAGCACCTCATTTGAAACGATTCATAGACAATCAGTTGCCTCCAGTCGCCAAATCTAGTTTTAAGGAAGATGTGATCAGGAAGTTGTTGTTTCATGTCAATGGAGACACAAAACCTAGAAAATGCTAGTCTAGATCTATTTTTAGTAGCACTGTCTATACCTATAGGAGATCCAATAGATTTGGCAATATTCAACAAGATCTGGTCGTCCCAAAACTGCATTTAAAGCCCTGGGAGTCTACACCAAAGGGGAATGGTAATGATATTTTCTTTGAAGGGATCAAATCTAGGGTACCATCTTTTGATGAAGAGTCCCATATTTCCCGGGCACCATGGGACTTCAAGAATAACAAAATCAATGTCTTCTTGAAGATTGCATTTAAAAAAGAAGAAACTATTGGAAAAAGAAGAGATTTTAATGTTACCTAGTGGGTTCCATTTTCTCATGGCCTCTCTCCTAACCACATCAATATTAGATCGAGGACCTTAAAACTTACCCACAAGTGCCATTTCGCTATTATGAATCACTCTGTTAAGGCAGGTCTCTGGAAACTGAATGTGGGAAACGCCTTTATCATCTTTAGAGCTTGAAAATATTGAAAATACATGCGATTCCACTAATGAAATGGGGTCCGAAATCTGGCCCGACAGTTTCTTGAAAATCTCCGCCCATGTGCTTGACTTTGGCAGATTTGATCTTTTTTAAACAGGGGTAGCGGGTTTCTTGGAGTTGTCTCCCTTGGTGGTTTTAAGACTGATTTCAACCACAGAGGTGTAGACATAGGGGCCGAAGTAGACCGATATGAATAGGGGACATTGCTACAACAGCTTCATCGGTACCTGCCACGGGTCTAGGTATGAAGGAAGCATTCACGTAGTGCTTCGTTATAGAATCCACATCGCCATTCTAGAAGAAATTCAAATTCTCATCCGTTATAAGGCCTGCGACAGCGCTCTCCATCTCATAGATCTCAAATAAATATCAATCATTTTACCTTCCATACTTTTTTCTTTGTCACCTTGCGATGATACTTATGGTTTCATTCTTCCTTACTAAATCGAAAGCTAGTCCATGTTTTAACAATCTTACTTCATACTTCTTTGATTTTGTTCGTTGTGCCCTTTTTTAATTATTAAATCTTCTCCTTTTTTATTTTACTCTTTTCCTCTGTTTCAGTTTTTACCCTCATGAACTCCTTGTTTGAGTTTTACATCTTCATACCATCAGTTGATTTCTTAAGCTGTTTTGGCACTGTATATCCATGATTTGATTCAGATTTTAAGTAATAAACTTTACTCTTCCTTGTAATAATTTATATATCATAAATTTCTTCTTCAAATACATGATAAAAAACAATATTTAAACCTCCATGTACATGCTCATCAACCAACTATATTTTCATCTCTTTTATTGCAATCTTCAAATTTATAGTTTATTTCTTGTCTTCCTGTGGAAGAATGATTTGTAAAGCATCATGAAACTCTATATTCTTTTCACTAGTATGTTGAAGCAATTCAATCTCAAGTTTAAATGCATACACAACCTATTTTCTTCTTCTTTCATAATCGTTTGTTTCTATGGATGCTCTTTTTGGTCCATTTCTTATAAATTTCAATACCTTCTCTTTAATCTAGTTCCTAAAGTTCCTCATACCTACACGCATGTACCTAAACATAACATTAGATAATGAAATTAGACAACAAAATTTCTCCATGAGTTCCTTCTTCTTGGATTCTCTCCTATTTTTCTTCATTTCTCCAACTATTTCTTCGTTTTTCACTTTTCTCTTCCCCACTATTCTTTACTTGTTATCATGTGCTCCACAATGATAATTCTTTTCACTTATTTTGTTCCATGTTTCTCACTAGGAAATTCTCTACTTTTCAAGCCTCTATAAGATTTTACCTCTTTATCTTGTTCTCTTAACTTCACATTTATATTTTGTTTTCTTCCTTTCATGATGAGTGAGTTTATAGGCCACTTCACCCTGTTGTTTTGACCAGCAACCATAAATTTGATTTATTTTTTTGTAGCTGCAACCTCTTTATGAATTCAAGCCTCTTAAAACCACTTCTTATTTTAGTTTGTCTTCATGTTTTCTTTTGTCTTCTCTTCTTAAGGGCTAACCTCTCAATTTACCAATACAAAGTTACACATGATCTTCTTAGATTATCTCCACTTCATCTATTAGAACCTCTAAATCCTTATTAAAAATTAAAAATAACTCCTTAAAATTCCTTTTTCCTTACCTTATTGTGTCATTGTCTTAGTAAAAGGTTTTGAATGTTTTTTTCCCTTTTTCCTTTATTTATGCTTCCTCCAAACTCTAACACCTTTTACGTAGCTATTTATTGGCATTTACCCTTGCTCTAATCAATAAATTTCATGAAAATGAACAAATAAATACCAAATTTCCTCTCACTTGTTTAGATGTATGGATGACTTTCTTACCATAAATTCATGAGAAACTCCTTTTTATAAAGCTTAGGACATACTTGTACCTTTATTAGATCTCATGCATCTTATATGTTATTATAGATCCATCAAATAATCACAAGTTTTCATCAATTACTAATAGAGTCACCTATGGACTATTAAGGAAATAACACAGTTCCCAAATGTAATCTAAACTTTATTACTCATAAAATTTAGTGGTTCTTCTAAAATTTAGTTATGTAGCTTTCTTGTCTTCTTATTCATATTTCCCAGCACGTTTGTTCATGTCATCAATCATTATGCTCTCAAAATCACCAGCTTCACATAAACTCGAAAAAGGGTTTCTCCACAGATTGATGGGAATCAAAATTCAAGTTTCAAAAGAAACTGTTTCAAGGATTCTAAATAGGATTACATGGTTTCTATGAGCTTAAGACTCATTCAAAACAACATTTAGTCTGCTATTTTCCCCTTTATCCTTAAATGTTCTTAAAAATTGAATTACATGTTTACATGCATAGAAAACTTAAACTGTGTTTTCACATTTTTTGGGCCCTTATCCTTAATATCTCTCCCTAAGGATTTTGATACACTTCAATAATTATTATCAATCATTTTTCTCAAAGTTATATATTTGAATAGTGGGTAGAGTTATATTTATGTTCAATTTTAGACAATCAAACCTAAAACAGGGTACTCAAACCTTAGAGGACTTAATTACGAATCATTTTTACTTCCTCACTCATTCAAACTCTCTTAAGGTTATGGTCTCTTCTAAGGAAAAACAAAATTATTTTGAACACCATAAAATATTGTTGTTTGTACCTTCACTAAAAGTTTTCAAAATACATTTTCTCGACCATTTATTTAACTGTTATTTTTTGAGATGTTAGGTTCCATATTTTTTTTACTAAAGAACCTTTCTAAACTCTTTCAAGGAATAAAATCTCAAAGAAACTCCATTTATTGAAAACAAGGAAATATTTAGATTAATTTAACCATTGTGGGTGTCCTTTCAATTGGGGATGACACATGAATAATCTATTAAACCCATGTACAAAATGGAGGTAGAGGAAAGTTGTTTGTTTCGAGAGAGGGGGGAAAGTAAGAAGTGGGTTTTACTCAATAAATAGCGTGATGATTTTATTGACATAAAATGAGAATATTTTTATGTTAACAATTAGAAAACACCAATATGCAAAGCAAGATGTAAAACAAAATAAACACAAATTTCAACTAGATTATATTCATTAAAAGATTCATTTCTTCCTTAGTTGTGCATGATTATGAAGGTCTATTGGAGTAGTATTTGAGAAAGAGAGGAAAATATAAGTCAAGAAAATAAAAGAAATCTAGTTTTTTGCTTGTAGTAAGACAGTGGAATTTATAAACAAAGATAATGTAATCCCTAGGCATCAGGGAAAAATTTAAGAACCCCCCCCCAAAAAAATTGTACAAATTCATTGGCGAATATGGGAAAATTAGCTTTCGCAATAATGTCGAATTTGGGAAAATTGACGTTCCCACTAATATGTTATCAACCGGTAGCATTTTTATGCTACTGGCCGACAACATATGTTATGTTGTTAGATGATAGTATATGATGTCAGCCAAAAATATGTGTAATTTTTTAAAAAATAATTTTTTGAAAATAGCAGTTAAAATGACTGGCTCGATAAGAAATATATTCTCACAAAATATGACACAAACAACAACAAAAAAAAGTGATTTTTTGTCAAAAAAATACAAGTTTCACTAATTTTGTATGGGATTTCTATTTTGATATTTTTTGATGTTAGAAATTAAAATGATCATATCAGTGACAAATTTATCCACCCCAAATATGGTGCACGTAAAAAAAAATCCCATACTCTTTTTTTTAAATGTTGGCTATTGCTACCAGATGGTAGCTTTTTTGTATGCTACTGATTGGTAGCATAAAATATGCTACCGGATGGAAACATAATATGTTTTGTTGGTCGGTAGCATATGTTATGATACCAGTTGACATTATAAATATATGTTGTAGGCCCGTAGCATAAAATATGCTACCAGACGACAATATTAAGGTGAATATTGTGAATTTATCTTTCGCAAGGATGGCAAATAACCCCTAAAATTAATTCATACATAGAATTTTTTTGCGACCCATACCTACTTTCTTTTTAAAAAAATCTGCAATTTCAAATTTAAAAACCCAGAATATTCATGAATTAACAAATATTCACCACAAAACTTTTTCATGCTAGGAATGTAGAGGACATTACAATATTTAACTTAATCCAATGGCTCTTCACATTCCCATGTGAATTTTCAACTTAAATTACAATCCTTAATGAACAAATATAAAGTTTAATTGAATTAAGTAACTTTTTACCAAATCTCATCCTTGATGAAGAAATATAATTCTAGACATAGTGAGAGAGAAGATGAGAGAAAAGAGGATGGAGAGAGGAGAAGTTATAAGTTGGAATGAAGAAGGTTGAAGAAGAAACAATCATGAAGAAAATCCACTCCATATCCTGATGTCCTTTATTGTGATGCTCTAGTGATGGACTCCAGTTCAATATCTCTAACTCCTCTACACAATGATATTCCATTTCTTGAATAATCAAACATTATATCCCGATAGTTTCTCTGCGAGGAGAGGTGGGAGACACTTGATCAATAGACCATTTAATTTAATGAAGGATGTCATCTCTCACTTGAAAAAACCTTATGATCCGTGAAACATTTCCAAACATTCTTGATCAATCATTCACATGTAATGAACTTGGTGCACTTGGTGTGAAAAATGAGACAATTTCTCCCAGAACCATGATCCATGATTTTGTTAGCATGAGAACATTAATGAAAACTGAGATGCAAGAATAGATCCTTCCAAAATCAAAGTGGGGGAAGGAGATAGATATTGAATTCAATTTCATTTACCTTATGATCAAACACCCCCATATGAGATGAAGTGAAACGTTCTCTAAGAATTAGGTGGAAGGGAACCAAAAATACTTCCCTTCCACCTACATCACAAATCAACTGTCAACCATTTGTAAGCATGAATTAGTACTTATCACTCATATGAATAAATCTCGTGAGAGATGATCACTACATAATGATATGTGGGTTTATTAAAATGTTGAGAAGTACCTTTTAGAGAGAAGACATAAAACAATAGACTATTTTTTCATTAAGGGGTTCCTAAAACTTTTTAACACCATGGTATAGAAACTAAAGATATCCTTGTGATTTGAAAAAAATTACCACGTGATCTAAATGAAACACTTTAGAGAATCCCTTCTATCACATATTCATGAAGTTCATTCCAAATCATGTTTTCCAAATTTAGCAGATTAACTTTGAGACACCGTATTCTTAACACATTCAGAAATGAGGGAATTTTCTTGCATACTTATAGATTAGCCTTTGTGAAGGGTAGGATCAATATGACATGAAGGGAAGGAAAATGTGTGACAAATTTTGAGCTCATTTTGAACACTTATTATTTATACTAATTCATACATGGGGATCTATTTTTAGTAATTTTATCAATTTGGCATTTATATTGTTTTTAATCTCAGAGGACTGAACCAAGGTACTGAAAACTAGATTTTTCTCAGACTTACTTTTTTAATTATCCTACATATTAGAAACTTACTAAGTATAGAAATTGGTCTTCTAGGTGTCGAATCAAAATTAAATTGATCTTAAAATTTTATATTTTTCTCTTGGATGCTTTGCTCCAAATGTTATGTAATTTTCCTCACTGAGTTTCTGTAGAGATGAGAAAACAAGATTTATGAATAGAAAATTCATGTTTATGCGATAAAAATTTCATAACATCAATGGAATCCATTATGCATTCATCTTAATGAAATTTTAGAGAGGAAGGGATGTTAAACATTTGGAGGAAAACAAATCTTGGGATCAAAAGATACAAAGAAAGAAATATTTTGACATCTAGGGCACAGAGGCGAGTTCTTTGGTGTTTAAACATGGGAAAAATATTAAAATCACTTTAATGGTGTCTCTTTTATTTTAATCTCTCTCTTTATGTTTTTTGTGAACTACGCGAAATGAGTGATTTATATGGTGGAGATGAAGAAGGAGATTCACATTGGAAAGTGCAAGAGTACACGAGTTCAAGGTGAGAGAATGGAACCCTCTTTACACTTGGGTGCACTTTTGGGGTGTAATTTCACCTCAAAAGTGCTCCTTGGGTGTAAGGAAGGTAAAATATTGTGCTATGGGATGGGGATTGCAGAATGAGATAACATGCACATCCTCATGTGGGACCTTTTCTTATGTTTTCTCCATAACATGACATACACATTTCAAAATCCCCCACCAATAGGAAGAGGGTACAACTTATTGGGTGAAATTACATCTATGAAGTGGGCCCAAGGTGAAAATGAGGATTAAAAGGGCACTTTGTAGGAAAAGATGGCCCACTTTCAAGTTAAAACAAACACTTAAGTCATCACATGTACTTATTTCCTTTCCATTATGTTTTTTCTAATAAAATTTCAACCAATAGGAAAAGGGTGCACTTTTTTAGTGTAATTGCACCAAGGGTGCAAAGAGACAATAAAAGTGCAAGTAAGTGCCCAAATGTTGATTGAAAGCATGGTTTGTACCTCTATCTTGCTTCCTAGAATGTTACCTTTGCCTCAAAGTCTAAAATTATTGAATTTTGGCCTTATATTTTTTCATATATCATGTAAAAATGACAATGAATCCAATTAGATTATTTATAAGTCTTTATAATGAGTTCCACATTAGGTTTGTCCTGTACCTTAAATTTTTCCTTGAGCAGTGTGCCGATGAGATGAGTGACAAGAAGATTTTTCAATTAAAACAACCAAAAACACTTGTGGTTAACGAATAGCATTGAATATACTTTCATTGGGATTTTTTAAGACTCCTAAATCTTCATGGGGGTGTGTAAAATATTTTGAGTAATTTTCCACCTTGTAGGACTCTTGTGTTTTGCTGATCGACTGGATACATTTTTATCTTTCCAAAATTATTCCTTGATTATTACACAATGAATTAGGATCTATTAGATCTATAATTCCTAGGATGTGAGCTCGCAACACTTCTTAAGGATCCAAAAACCTTTCAAAAAAGTGACTAGCTCCTTTGGAGATTTCATTTTCTAGTGCCTTGCCCAAAAGGACTCGGTTTTGCTTAACTTGATCCAAAACACAATTTTCTCAAAAATATTCTTCCTAAACTAACATAGACACTTATTTTATCTCCTATAAAACTCTCAAATGATTTTAATTTTCTTTGTAATCCTATGGAGGATGTTCCCTAGTGACAAAAAGACTAAAAATAGCCTTTTTGAAGCCTCTCAGAGAATTATTGTTTCTTAGATCTCAATATCTTCAAGAACCAAGATAGGTAAACTTATCTATACAAGAACCACACTTGAAAATCTTGTTAGCAAGTTCCTCTCTAAAACAATGAAAATGACATAGTTGAAATTTTGGTTGGAGGAAAGGTTTACATTAACTAGGAAAGGGATTTTCAAGTGTGGGTTTGGTTGTTATGAATTTTTTTTATAGTTTTCATGCTAGAAATTTAGCATGAAAACAATAACCTGAAAATAAGGAAAATATGTATTATCAATAATCTCTTTTTGTTATCCTCAAATGGTGAAGCTTCCATAGGTTTTATTTTGAGAAATCTATTGAATCAGGCCAAAAATTCTCTAAAGAGCTCATTTTATTCTTTCTTCACTTGAACTAATTTAATATGAATATATTAAGAATATTCAATTTATTTCGATCTTGCTTCAAACATGATTATGAAATAATTCCAATTTGTGATGGACTGATAGTGCAAGAGGTAGAACCATATACATACATTTTATTAAAGTGACTCAAAAAATAGCCTTCTTGAAAAATCTTCATGTTCGACTCCTAAATCTCCCCGTGTAGTGATGAAATCCATAATAATGTTCTTCAGGAAGTTTAGTGTCATCACCTTTTGATTTGAGAAATCTCTTGTGATATCCCTTCACCAATTCATGGAGAGGATTTGTAATGGTAAGATGGTCAGTGTCCCTTCCTCTATGAATGGGCATTTTAAGTTTTTCTACTTCAAATTACATTTTTGTCAAAAGGATTTTTCAATGAGGAGAAAGATATTTTACAACTTGGAATACAAAATTTCACTATGGAATATGAAGGGTTACTCATAGAAACCATCAGTGGGTTTTTGAAAAATGTGTTTCATATATTTCGATTTTTGGTATTTTTTAGTTTTTATGTATTTCAGTATTGTTGCTGAGAAAAAATTTTAGTGGAAAAAATTAGGTGTCTCCACAAACATTCATGGGGATACGTTCCTCTACATCGAATGAGACATCTCCCATTATTGAATGAAAAATAATTTTATCCTACCTATTGTTGTGGATTGGAAAAAAAATCCAGGGATCACACATGGAAACTCCATTAAATCTATGGCAAGATGTTTGCACGGGGTACAACGGAGAAAATAATAGTGATGTAGGGAGAAGGAAGGAAATCAAGAAAGGAAGGTTATTGTTGTGAGTAGACCCATTGCATAGTTCACACCCAATAACAAGAGTAGTTCAATCAATCAATATAGATCAAAGCAACAATGAAGCTAGTTAGACAAATTACTTAAGACACAAAGTTTTTGAATTCATCTATCGAGGAAGAAAATTTCCTCTCCAACACCGTACTAGATCACTATGCTTGCAAAGTGCATAAAAGAGAGAATTATAAGAAACAAAAGAAAAGGATAATGGAAGAAATGCATATTTTATATGATGTGCATTGGTGATACAAATATCAGCAAGAGATCACAATCCACTATTTCTACAAAGAAAAAACAATTCACCTTCGAATTTTAAAGATCCATTTGAATGGAGAATCCATTCAAATTTATTGCAATGTGAATTGACCTATAATATTCTCTCACATGACTCTCTGTGTTCATATTCCACTTATGACTTTTCATATTCCATTAGAAAATAAAAAATTAGTATTTCTCTTATAATTTTGATAAAATAATTTTACAAATTTGAAAATATGTCACTTAAGAGAATATGAAAAAATACAAAAATGAAGCCCAACGAATAATTATAAAGGATAGAGAAGGAAGATGGAGATAGAGGGAAGGAGATTAGATATGAAGATCATTCACTCCTTGCGATTATTATATTAAATGCTTTGATGTACTCAAAAAATTTGAGTGAATATATCTGGCACACCATACTGAAAGAAGCATCCTCAAAGGTTGAAAAATTGCAATCTTGATCTTTTTTGCATCATGAGAAACCTCCCTTTGAATGATTAACAAATGAATCCCATTGGGCACATCGGGTGAAGAAGTGAGAAGCACTTGATCAGTACACCGTTCTAGATAGTGAAGGATGCCCCCAAAATACTTGATCAAACCATGAGAATTTTCCAGTCCTTTGGAACCGATCATGCATATGAACAAAGAATTGGGAGAACTTGATTGCACCATGTAACCATGATGTTTCCCATAGGAGCATCCTCAAAAACTCATTGTCAAATAAATTCTTTATTGCCACGGGAAAAATCTGACATTTACGGAGACATGCTTGGACACTTGGATTCTTTACAATGAATTTTCTCCCTTTTAAATGATCTTTATTGTCTTCAGAGATTCAACCTAATTTTCTCACCTAGCTCACTCATTACAACTTTTTTGGCTCACTTTTGACAACTTATTGAGCTCACTCATCTTGATCACAAAGGGGTGGATGCCTTCAACTTGATTAAACTTTTACAATGATGATCTCCAAATCTATCAAACCATTTTGAATGTTCACTTCGAATGGAAAATGCCTCACGTTTTCCACTGTTGCACTATGTGATGTTTTTATTTTATCATGTACACCAATGTTATTGAAGTGATTCTTTGGGATCCCTGTGGAGAATGAATTGCCTCATTTGAACTATGCAACTGTCACAAACCCATGTGAGGATGATGTAAAGAACAAAGATGAATGGAGATATAAATAACTTCAAATTCCACCACTCAAAATGTGGATTTGCTATTTTTTTGAAAATGAATTTTTTCAATTTCTTCACTTTCGATCAACCTTCTTGTTGTCCTAGTTATTCCTCGTACACACTATCTTTGCATAATTTTTTCCCATTCTGATAATTTTCTATTTATACTAATTTCTCATGTACATACTTACTATTTTATGAATGTGGATTTCCCGAACTCTAATTTAAATGGAACCAATTTATTTTATATTGGTTTTTCTCTTTATCTCATATACAAATGTTTAGCTCGATTTGATATCTAGAACAACTGGAAATAGAATTTTATAAAATGAGGGCATTAATTCAGATTTTTCTCACCATAAAACATATAGGCCATTTAAAGTGTTATCACTTGGATTTTGAGGGAATATGGAAATGGTAAAGAATGCAAAAAAGCCTACCTCAATTTGTGCACGAATTTTAAAGATATGTAGATTTTTTGTTCTCGGGCTACAGAGTCAATTTGGAAAATTATGACCTGTAATTCTTAAATTTTTTCAATTTTGTATAAAATTTTCTCCTTTACCTAATGGAACATCAAGGAATGAATTCAAGTGGAAAAAATGGATATGAAGGAATCTAGAAAGTGTTTTCTAGAGTTCCAGGTAGAAATGAAGCAAAAGTGGGGTGGGAGTTGAAAAATGGCTAAGTGTTGGGTTTTTTAAACATGAGGGAGAAAGATGAAGGGGGAATTTTTTTTTGCCCCCTTATCCCCTTGGAAAGGGATGAAGGGACACACAAATTTCACCTTAGTCCTATGGTGACAAGATGCAAGCATGCATGGCTTGGAGAGGGGGCTTAAAAATAGGAAAAAAGTGCTTATCAGAGCCTCCCAAGCTCATGTGTTGTGTCGATGAGGTATAAGGTGGGCGGAACAATGTATTTTACCCCATAACCCCTTGGAAAGAGAAAAAGGGACACCAAAAGTGTGCATTAGTGCCATGGTAACAAGTGGCAGTAAAAAAAATTTCTAACTACGAGAGTATTCTTAAGAGAGAGCTTGCAATTGAAGTTGTCAAAGCCCGCTGAGGTATTTTTGGGAATTTATTTATTTTATTTTTAATCAAAAGAACATTTGGAGATGGATGTGATGGGTTTCAAGGTTTGGTTTCTGCCCATAACTCGTTCAAAAAATACTTTCTTCCTTAGAATCACCAAATCTTCTAGCAAAACATTAGCTCCCATGAGAAGAACTTAGGGCTTGCGAAAAATATGAATGTTACATCTTCTATAAGATCATATTATATTTCCAATGAGAGAATTTTTTCCTCCTAACTCCTTATGGAGTTCAAAGAATCGCCTAGCAAAGATCATGTACATGTTTTGACTCCCTTCTCCTCACAGGGGCTAAGATTGGGTCATATGAAAATCCATGTGGAAGAAAGGGGAAAGGGTGAATTTTCTTGTACTATTTTTATCCTTGGAAAGTGACAAAGGGAAACAAAAATTATGCATTAGCCTAGTGACGACAAGTGTCAAGCATGCATGAGTTGGAGTAGGGGCTAGAAATTTGGATAAAGGTGCTTATAAGAGGTTGCTAGGATCATATGGTGGGTCCATAAGGCTTAAGGTGAGGGTGAATTTTTATGCACACCTTATCCCCTTGAGAAGGGAAAAAGGGAAAAAACATTTCTTATTATCCTCATCGTGATATGTGTCACTAAAAGTTTTTGCTAAGTATGAAGCTTGTAACTTAGAGGGGAGCTTGAGAATGACATTTCCGGAGCTCCCAAATGAATTTTTGGGAACAAATTTTGAATGAAAATAAAATTTTAAGAACAATGGTATGGCTATCAATATATTATTAAAATTAAAACATCATAAAAATGGATTTTTGCATCAGGACCGCTAGTTGTGCATGCAAAGAATGAGTTATGGAAAGAAATGCATGGGTGTTGTGAAAAATATGAGACTACCTACCTATAGGGATTTGAATCATATTTCCATTTCTATTTTTTTAATCTAAAAATCGTTCCAGATCTCCTATAATTATCTTCAGAAGCTTGGGTTCCTTTTCGTAGTGAAAGCTCCTTTGACCTAAAAAATCTGCTTTTCCTGAACTTGCTCTAGAATATCCAAATATTCGCTAAGTCTTCATTAATAAATTTTTAAAGTGATCTTGGATTATGAATACCATTTATCGATGAATTTAAGACTTTAAAGAAAATATGTAGAATGTGCACATCCCTAAAAAGGATAAAAATAGGTATTTCTAAACCTTCTGAAAGATCCGCTTTGAAAGAAACTGTCTCAAAAGAATCATGTGAGCTTGTTTTCATTTCTTAAACACATTGGAAAGGGTGGGAGAGTAAATATGGATACTAAATGGATGTGGATAGGACTAGCACATGGGATGGACTTACTTGGAGAGGTTTCGAGGAATATTTACAATGAAATTTTTTGACACTAGGGTTTGTTTTTTTGTTTGAAAATTAGAAATTTTCATGTTAAACATTTTCATCAGAACAATTGGATATTTTCTTGGGGACATGTTATGGATCAAGCATAATAAGAAAATAACATGCATGAATCCTATAATATTAAATTATTTCATGGACAAGTACTTTATCCAATTGCCTTAAGGAGTAATTTCTTCCAAACATACACACATATAAACAAACGAAAAAATAGAAGGAAAAAAACACCAAAAGAAGGAAACACGCACAATGGAAAATGGAAATTTGTTATGGGGGGAGGGGTATTTACAGAGGATGGGAAATATTGTACACATACTTAGAAACGGGTTGGGAAAATTACATGCCATCATGGATCAATGGACTGAAGTTTTACCTTTGAAGCAAAAAAAATTGTTATTTTGATCATATCACACTCCCATTATGACTTTGCACAGCTTGAAAATATTCCATCTTCATACTTAAATTATATTAAAAAATTTCTTGCATCTAGTGAAAAAATTGACACCTTTTTGAAATTCTTGCATCTTGTGGCTTCCATTTGATGTCCTATGATCATGAGACACTATTCTTCCATGTCCTCCAAAGTGGGAAATTTGATCTTGTCATGGAGACATTATTCATTCTTTAGTTACAACATGATTTTTTTTATAATTAATGAGATATTTAAAAGGAGTGAGGAAACATTGATGTTCTTCTAGTTCAATATTTTTTTGGACATCTCACATTATTGCTCTGACTAATTGCTTTCTAGAATAGGTGCCACATCATTGACATGAAGGTCCTCATCATCCTTGGGAAAATTTTGTAATATGGGAACATGTTCAAGAGACATTATATCTTGGGAAATGTTTAGTACAATCTTATTTTTAATTCCTTCTGAAGATACATACGCATTCTCACTTTTTTTCTAGAGAAAGTTTCATCAATATATATCCACTTGAATTCTATCTTGGTATCATTTTCAAATGTACAACCCTAAATTTTTTCATAATAAATTTTTTTAGCTTTGAGTGGATTTTTCCATACGAAATATTTTTCTCCATTGGTGGAGCACTCAAAGGTGGTGAGAACAAGTTGATCTTGAATACACTCAAAAGAATCTTTCAAATTCTCACTTTGTTTCGAACAAATGTCTTTAACGTAAATCAGCTCAACATTTTACCTACTATATTCCTATATGAAATAGATGTTGTCTTCAAGATTTAGAATATTCAAAGTGTATTCAAGAATATATTATTTCTTAAATTCATGATATTCTTCACATAGTGTGAAATAAAATTACATACTTTCAAATTCACTCTCACCATCCAAGGCATTTGAAAGACATCAAGATCATCCATATGTTCCATATCAGAATCAAAGATTAGTGTAACAAAATGAGAAGCACAAATTGAATCAAACCTACCTTGAATTTCTATAGCCTGAGTCGGGATCTCGAGATTGAGTTGGGGGTATTTAGTTTCTTCTATAGCCTTCAAGATGTCCTGCACAAATAAACCTTACAATTTTTTCATATACTCGTCTTCATTTTCATTGGGATGATTTGTGCATTGTTCCTGCAATAGATGGTTGAAAGTATGATCAACACATGGACATGATTCATTTGAAAAATCCTCATTCACCTCCTCTTTTACATTTTCCATCATCCAAGTCTCACCTTCTTGCAAGAAAGGACATACATGATTTTTAATATTTTCTAACAATGAGAAGAGATCCTTTATTTCTGGCAAGGGAAATCCTTTGATTTAAAAGACCATAATATCATCATCCTTTTGGGAAGCATAGAACCATATTGGGGAAGCAATGTGGGAGGGATTTTAAACTCTATCTTAATCATCCATTATTTAATTTTCTTGATCATATGAAAAATGAAATATTTCATACTCACCATGATGATTAAGTACATGCTCTTAGGGTGAGACTGGTTGAGTGAATTCCTTAAAGAGGATATGCTCACAATTTCCTTTCTCCTTGGAATCAAGAAATAAATTGGCCTCTTCCATATGTTTATCCATGATTAAATTGAGAATATAATTTTTCTCTTCAACTATTTTCATTCCATCATCAATCAAAAGATCAAAATTTGAAAATAGATAATCCACGATCATCTTGTATTCATTATTTTGTGTCTAGGATTCAAGGTTGACCTTTTTCACTTCTTCATTGTCGGTGGATTATTTAGAAAACATTGGGTCTTTTATTGAGAAAAAATAATCCTTCTCACTTGAATTCATTGATTCATCAATCGGATTTTCTTCGAGCCAAAATTAATTGATGAATGTAGATTCAACCATCATATCTTATTGATCATCCTTGAAGGTGTTGCCCTGGTTTTCATCAGAAGGTTTAAGGATAATATATTCTTCAGAATCTTCCAAGAATCATTAGGTTATGAACACCTTGTAGTATGGAAATTCATGAGGATTTTTCTGTGTTTATTCATCCTTAACAATGTGTAGTGATTCGAGGTGTTCATAGATTATTTGCAAAGCTAAATCATACCTCTAAATTTCATTATAGGTTTTAGGGTCATATTTTCCTTCTACTGTGCTCATAATTATTTACACATATTCTCTTTTAAAAATTTCCATCTCTTCATCATCATATATTAGGATGTCATCTGGAGGATGGGAGATAAAAGACAATGCTCTCAGATTGTTAGCAAGTTGTGTGAAGTTGTAAAATTTACCTTCAGTTAGATCTGCACGTTCCTGTCCTCTGTCATCCTCCATAGTGTTGATTTTATTTTCATTAGATGGTTCTAGGATAAAACCTTCCTTATAAGCGTCAAATAATATTTGGGGGATGAACATCTCATAGTGTGGACAATCATCAAGGTCCTCATCCATATAAAAAATATCTTATTCTTCCTCCTTTTTAAGGAGTGCTTCATGTTTTTCATGCATTCCATGCAAGGCTTCAACATACATCATAATTTCAAGGTAGATTTGTGGATCAGGAATTCCTTCTACATTGCTTGCAATTGTTTGCACATACTCAATCTTCAAGGCTTCCATTTCGAGATTTCTATATGTAAGGAAATGATCCCAAGGGAGAGTGATACATGACATGGACCCAAGTTTGTCATTCAGTTTTTTGTGATTGAGGGTATTACCTTTAGAAAATTCTTAAACTTCGCGCAACATCTTGTATCTTCTTTGCATTATTTTAAAAATTTCCCTACTTTCTTACTTATAGGAAATTCTTGTTTGCATTCATCTTTATAGTTGTAGGTTATTGCTTGAAATAAGAGACCCTTTCGTTGTTATTGAATTCCTATTTTTGCAATAACTTGTTTGAAACTATGGTTGATCGATAATATGCATTTATTGAAAACCATTTTATTCTTCTTCTTCACTATCACTCATTTTCACTGCTCTACAATCTCTAATTTTATTCATTTCTTTATGGGAAATGAACATGACATGGATTCATTCCTTGATGGAGTTTCCTTCAAAAAGTATTTTTAATTTGATATCTATTTTTTTTTGTTTGAATATATATTTTTTTTTGTATTTTTTTGGGTAGAAATCATTTTTGGGTGCACGTGGGAAAATATGTCCACATTAGATTCACCAAAAACATTTGGTGATAAAAATTTTCAGTTAGTAAAATTATGTTTCTCCACAAACATTCATGGGTATATGTCCTCTGTATTGAATGGTGTTGCTCCCCTTATTGAATGAAAACTAATATAATACTACCTATTGTTGTGGGCTGGCAAAAATGTCTTGGGATCACACACAGAAACTCCACTGAACCTATGGGAAGATGATTTTACTAGGTACAAGGGAGGAAATTAAAACGATGTGGGTAGAAGGAGAGCAATTAGGAAAGGAAGGTTATCTATGTGAGTATTCCTATTGAAGAGTTCACATCGAATAACAATATTATTTCAATCATTTAATATAGATGAAAGCAACAGTGAAGCTATTCAAACAAATGTATTAAGACACAATTTTTTCTTATTCATCTACTAAGGAAGGAAAGTTCCTCTCCAACACCATACTAGATCACTATGCTTGAAAAGTGCATAAAAGATAGAAGTAGAAGAAACACAAGAAAAGGAAAATTGAAGAAATGTAGATTTTATGTCATCTGCACTGGTGATAAAAATCTCAACAATAGATAACAGTCCACTATTGCTACAAAGATCTAAATTTTCAGCATCTAATTTTTAGGATACACTCAAATGGAGAAGTGATCCGAATTTATAACATTGTGATTTGACATCTCATCTTCCCTGACATGACTCTTCACATTCGTATTCCACTTACAAATTTTCGTTTTACATTAAAAAAAGAAAAATTAAGTATTTGGCTAATAATTTTGAGAAAATACTTTTACAACTTTGAAAATATGTCACTTAAGTGAATATGACACAATACAATGATGAATCCTAATGAAGAATTAGAAAGGAGAGAGAAGGAAGAGCAGGAAAGAGGGAAGTAGAGATGATATTAAGTAAATCCACTCCTTGTGATGAATCAATTGAATGATTTGATGCATTCTTTAACTCTGAGTGAAGATCTCTTACAATTTATACTTAAAGAAGCCTCCTCCAAAATGATAAAAAATTGTAATCTTGAGCTCTTTTTCATCATGAAAAACATCCCTTAGAATGATCAACAAATCCATCCCACTAGGCACAACAAGTGAAGAAGTGAGAAGCACTTGATCACTAGAATAAGGTAGAGAATAAATTATGCCCCCAAAATACTTGATCAAACCACGAGAAACTTTAACTCCTTTGTAAAGGATCATGCATATGTATGTAGACTTGGGAGAACTTCATCGCATCATGTAACCATGATATTTCCCACTAGAAAATCCTCAAGAGCTTGTTGTGGAATCATTTCTTTATTACCACATAGAAAATATGACCTTTGGCAAGACATGTTTAGACACTTGGATTCTTTGAAATGAATGCCTCGCTTTTGATGAATATTTCCTTTTGTGAGAGATTTAACCCAAATTTCTCACATAGCCCAGTGATTATAACTAGTTTGGCTCACTTTGAACAACTTACTGAGCGCACTCATCTAGCTCACCTGGGGTTGTGAATTCCTTCAACCTTATTGAAGTTTTATAATGATGATATATGAATCTCTTAAACCTTTTATAATGTTCACTTCAAATGCGTGATGCCTCACATTTTCCACTTTAGTGCTCTACGGTGGTCTTCTTTGCTCATGCACACCACTATGATTGAACTAATGCTTATAGATCCCTATGGAGGATGAATTTCCCTATTTTAACCATGTAAATACTATACACCCCTGTGAGGTTGTTGAATATAAGAGAGGTGAATCATGATAAATACAACTAAAACTTCCAACACACATAATGAGGATTTGATATTTTTAGAAAAGGCCATTTTTCATTTTCTTCAATTTCAATCACCCTTCTTGATGTCTTGGATGTTCCTCATACAAACTGTCTTTGAAAAAAATTAATCACTTTGTGAGAATTGTATGTTTGTAGTAAGTTCTCATGTAGAGTCTTAATATTTTTAGAAAGTGGATTTCACAACCTCAGATTTTAATGGAACCAACTTTTTGATTTGGGTTTTTTGTCTTTATCTCACAAGAAAAAAATAGCTCGATTTGATCTCCATAACAAGGGGAAGTAAAATTTTATAAAATGAGGGCATGGATTATGGGTTTTCTCACTACAAAAAATTGAGGTCATGGATGTAAGTTTTATCACATGGGTTATGAGGGCACCTAGAAATGGTGAAGAACACAAAAAAAATCCACCTCAATCCATGAACCAAATTGTAAGATATGAAGAATTTTCGTTCACAAGCTATGAAATCAATCTAGAAAAAATGACCTAGAATTCTTAAAATTTGTAATTTTTTATTAAATTATCTTCGTTCAGTGATATTGGGAACATGAAGGAATAAATGAAACTAAAAAAATGGAGATGGAGGAATATGGAATTTTTTTTTAAGAGTTCCTAGTAGAAATGGGGCAAAAGTGGGGAGGAGTGAAAAATGGCTAACTGTTGGGTTTTATAAGCATGAAGGAGAGGGAGGAAGGGGGTCAAATTTCTTTATCCCCCTTGTCCCCTCAAAAGAGGAATAAGGGATAGCAATTTTTTTCCTTATCCCTATTGTGACAAGTTTTCAGGCATGCGTGGCTTGGAGAAGTGGCTTAAAAATAGGTAAAAAGTGCTTATCAGAGCCTCCTAGGGTCATGTGGTGTGTCGGTGAGGTCTAAGGTGTGGGGAATAATTTATTTTCCCATATTTACCCTTGGAAAGTGATAGAGGGACACCAAAATTGTACATTAGCAACATTGTGACAAGTGGCACTAAATTTTTTTTCAAACTATGAGAGTGTTCTTGAGAGACAACTTGAAAACGAAGTTGCTCGAGATCTTGCCGGTATTTTTGGGAATGTATTTATAGTATTTTGACTAAAAACATAATTTGGATGATAATCGATATGGGTTTACAGGATTGGTTCAGCCTGAAAATCCTTCAAAACATTACATTCTTCCTTTGATATCACCGAGTGTGCTAGAAAAAATGAGCTCCCTTGAGAAGCTCCAAGGGTTTGTGAAAAATATGGATGTTCCATATTTTGAAGGATCTATTTATATTTCAAAAGATTTATTTTTTTCCTCTTAACTCCTTACAGAGTTCCTAGAATGATATGTTAAACATTGGGTAGTTATTTTGAAACCCTTCTCCTCCTAGGGGCTAAGAGTAGGTCATATGAAAAACCATGTGCAAGAAAGGGGCATGCATTTTCATCTTCCCCTTGTGCCATTAGAAAATGGAAAATGGAAAGAAAAAAATTTCATTATCCTTGTGACGAAAAGTGTCAAGCATGCATGAGTTAGAGTGATGGCTAGAAATTTTGAAAAAAGAGCTCATCTGAGGCCTTCGTCATTATATGGTGGGTCCATGAGGATTAAGTTGGGGGGGCACATTTTTCCCCCCCATGTTCCCCTTTTAAATTTACAGAGGGACACCAAAAGTTTGCATTAGCCTCAAGGTGACACGTGTCCTTGAAATTTTTTTGTTGAAATTTTTTGCACTTGTGCGAAAATGGGAAACTCAAAACTTCATTACAATGAATAGCATTGGTGAAGTATACCTAAGTAAGGGGAGGTTCTTTCAGACAATATTGTTTTGTTGGATTAATTAATGATTACATGAAATCTGTAGCTATGTGTGCTGTTACAAAACTTAATCGATCACATAGTCTACAATTTCATGCTATATTCTACAAAAGAACACAAATCCCTGAAGGACAGAGTTTTGTTGTCTTGATGAAGACACCCAATTGTAAAATACATGAAGTGTTAGGTTTTGGAGCAACAATCAGGACTACACATTACAGAAATCAGAGTTCATTACTAGATGTTACAGGTATTCTTTAATGTTCTTTGCTTCATGATTAAGACATTCAATTACATTATTGGGTTGTTAAGTTCATCATACAATCCATATCAGAAAGCATAAATGTAGAAATAAATACACAACTCAATTTCACAATTCAATGTTTTATTCACAAGAAATTTCAAATGATCCCACACAAGCCGTGGGATGTAACTGGAAAGTAAAGTACAACTACTAAAATAAGAGGTACATATTCATGAAAGTGAAAATAAAGGAGTATGAGTGAACCCTTCATTGACTTGGAGGTTTCTGCTTTGGTTGATGCATCCTCATCTTCAGCTTTGTTCCCTCTCCATCTTCACTACCGAAAGCATTGTACCTAAAAAGAAGAAAAGTGTAAAATCATCAGTTATGAGCTCAGGGTTAATACATATTCCTATACTATCCTAATTCGTGCATATAGATTTCTTAATAATAGGAGATATAGATTACTTGAAGATCAAATAGTATACATGATTTACTAACTCAGAAAGAAAGAGAGAGAAGAAAAGAAAAAACCATGGACATAAGAGAGGCCAAAAATCCTAAATATTTTCTAATTGTTTTCTCGAGTGTGTAGGTATAGGTTGCAACCAAGAAGAAATATATCATCCCTTATAGTCCTCACTATAGATAAAGATTGCAAATTTCAATGACTTCTATCCTATGGTACATGAAGTAAATTAGTCATTAAGCACATACTGGTAAGAAGGAAGAATGCTACTCAAAGTTCAACAGCTATTCTACAAATAGAAGAAGTTACTTTTAACCATTTAACCTACCTAGAAGAAGGTTATGTGTCTGACTAATGTTTTTTAAAGAAATCCTCACACAGTGACTTTTGCTAAGCCTGAGAATACAAAAAATTTCAATTTTCAAACGTTGGAGTTTTTTCTCTTTCGGAGTTTTTAAGCTCAGTTTCAGAATTTCATTTGAAATTTTTTGAAGTTTGAAACTCCGAAAGTCTGAATTTTCAGACTTTCAAGTTTTCGAGTTTCAGTACTTTTTGGCTCATTTCATCTAAATCCCTCTTAGATGTCCAAAGATTGAATTTCTAAAAATCTAAGTTTTTAAGATTTTCGGGTTTCCGGTTTTCAGAGTTCTCTTAGTCATTTTTAGGATTTTCACTTATAGTTTTTCGAAGTCCAAATTTTTGGAATTTTGGGATTTCAGGTTTCAGAATTTTCACTCACCAATTCATCTTTTTGCTTCAAATTTTTCCTAAGTCCGAAATCCCAAATCTTCAGAACTTCAGGCTTTCGGGTTTCGGAACTTCAGAGATTCTATGCGTAATTAATTTTCACCTACCTTCGTACAGATCAGATTTTTACCATTAATATCAGGATTTCTATTTAAACTCAGAATTTTACTTATCATTTTTACCTGACACATTCACTCTGACATCTCATTCTTGTACTTTACGAAGTCTTTTTCAAGGTATGTTTTTTTTTGTTTAATTTTCTTTTGGTTTTAGGTCTTTTTCCTCTGTTTCCTCCTCATTTGGGTTTTTCTTTTGGTTTGCCTCTATTCTTTTTGTGATGTCATCCTTTTGGTTCACCATGTTTCATTTTTTTTGTTTCCTCCAGGTTTTCAAGGTTGTTCAAAGGATTTGTTTAGGCCTCTCATACTTCCCTTCATTTCTCAATTTCTAGCTTGGTGATTCAACATTTGTTTTGTGGTTTCCTGTAGCGATCTTTAAAAAGAATCATTTAGAAAATTCATTTCAGAGAATTCCTTTGGGAAATCACAAGGTGTGAAAATCATTCAGAGAATTCCTTTGAAAAACATCTTCAGAGTAGTTCAGTTTCAGAACGTTCTCATTTTGGGTTTTTGGAGAACTGTTGTTTTAGGAATTTTAGAGAACTATTGTTTTTGGGATTTCGGGACCTCTGGCTTCAGCAACTTTTTTCAGAAAAATTATTTTCAGACAAACTAATTTCAGAGATTTCTTTTGGAGTTTTTTATTTTTGAAATTTCAGTTTGGGAAACTCTTTCGGGGATTTCGATTCGGTGATTCTTTTCAAACTTTTTTGGTTCAAAATTTTGGAGTTTTCTTCTTTTTAGGTTTTCAGAATTTTTACGGCATTTATCTCCCAAAGCACAGGTTTTGATGTCTTCCTTAACTTCAAAAGGAAAAGAGAAGATGAAGTACACATTTCTTGGGGTTGCTCCCCAATCCTGCTTTTCCTCCAACTTATGAAATATTTGGGACATTAATCTAGGAAAATTTGATCTTCCCGAGTTCTAGGAGAGATTAAAGGCCCTGAACAAGAAGCCATGGATGCATTGCCATCAACGAAAATGGTCTTTCCCTTGCCACCGGTTTTTTCCACATCTATGCAATGCCTAGATTTTGGCTTAGCTGCAATAGCCCACTACAACGAGAACTCCATGTCAATTAGAGATAGTGATGATAAGGTGGTGATCCGTTTGGACGTAGATTTCTTTGAGGACTTGTTTAAAGTTCCAGATGTTGAATATTACACCAAAATTTCATCAGAAATAGAAGTGGAAAATTGGGATAAAAAAGAAGAAGTATGCTCAAAGGTTATGATATAATCCTATCTGACTAATAATTTTGGAAAATTACCCAAAACTATACATTGATCAAATTTTATTCAGGAGGTCAACTATCTCATTGTGCTTCTAAGTAGAGTTTCAGGTCTTCCTTCTGGAAAGGAATTCCAGGAATGGATTTTTTTGAACATAGAAACTATCAAGAAGAATGATGATTTTATCCGATGAGGTGAGCATTTTAGTAGCAACATTCGCTATCAGTTGGGAAAAGTTTCAGAAACAAATACTTTCTACATGATATCTTTTTTGGTATATGTGGCTACTGCTATGGAAGATTTTACGGGATTGAATACCAAGAGTGTTAATAGAACCTCCCAAATATATGAGTTTTATCCCTAAATCACTCTGGACAAGGGGAGAAAGCATTTCCGAAGAGTCAACGCTAATTTCTTTATTGTCTTCCTCTATCATTTTGATAAAGAACTATACAATCGGAGGGTTTCCGATGAGGCTTTCCGAGAGGTGCAAGAATGGGGAGAAATCTACTTTTAGTTTCCTACATTCACCTACATTTGGATCCCATGTTTCATAGGTACCCCAAGCAAGTTGCCAAGGTTCCCTACTAATAAATGGATTCATTTGGAATTAGTTCAATAGTTGTTGGATTACCATCGAATCCAAAATAAGTGTCACAAGGTAGGAATGTATTTCCTTGTTTCGATTAGTAGGTATTATTGACTGAATATCAACAAGGTAAAAAATTTGATGCAGAAACGGCGGAGGTAACTCTGCGGACATTTCATCCGCAGACTAATTTTTATTATTGTGGTAAGTTTCAGGAGACAGGTCAGTCCAGTGCTCATGTACCACAATTAGAAGATATATGGGTTCATTTTCAAGACAAGTACATCATGCGGCAAAGGGATTATGAAAGGTTAACCCTTGACGATGTTTGGAAATTTGGATTGGCTGATGTGCTATAGGACATGCAAGACAATGATGAGGTCCTAGATTCATCATACAAGAGTGATAATATTTCCAATAAACCACTTCCGTGGATTGATTGGTATGTGGAAGAATGCAGCAATACTAAGGAAAGGGTGGGACCCATTCTAAAAAGGACTTTCAGTTGGTTGGCCACCTTGGGAAGCTCACCCAAAGGGGAAAAACAACATACAAATATAGGTTCTACACCAACAATAAACCAATTAACACCCACAAAAGGTAAGAGGTCGACTCAAAGGATTCCTACCATTCCAAAGAATATCTCAATTGTGGTTGGTGGCTCATCTCTCTCTAGGTCTGCTACTCTCAAGATTACATCATCTACAGTGTCAGTTACAGAGGTAGTTGAAGTCAATGACTCTCCTTGTTTCATTCAGGAGTCATCACATCTTCCCCTTCCTCCATTATCACTTCCAATATTAGTCCTTTCCACTTCCACTATAATTTCTTCTTTCCCATCCCCTTCTATGGCCCAGGTATTCTCGTCACTTCTAGTTCTATCAGCTAGGGAGAATATTTAGTCACCCATTTCTTCTTCACTACCTTTGATGCTCCCATTTTCTTCAATTACAACCCCCAACATTGATTTATCAATTCCTATGGTTGTCTTTACATCCACACATTACATCATTGATACCTCTGCTCAGATATCAGCTAGTATTTCTAGTGATCTTCCTTTAACTGATGCTTCAGGTATCAAATTTGATACTCCATCTTCATTAGCTCTAGGCATACCAGAGTGGCTCTTTAGACAAGCTCTTAAGAAAAATAAAAGGGTTCCTTTGGGAGATTTTATAGATATCAGTATATTGGAGTCCATGCCCAAAAGACAAGCCAAGAGACTGAGAACCATATCAAGTCTGACGGTTAATCCATCTGGAGAGAGTGTGATAGAAGTGGCTACCCTTGTTGAGGGGAAAACTAAAGAAACCATCACAGTAGAAAATTACCAAATATCAAATTTCTCATTGGGGAAGGATACTCATGAAGGATCCAAGAAGGATGTACACAGTGCTCTTGGGGCCCTTTTGGAGAAATACGACAAAGATAAAGCTACCAAGGATGAGCTCAAGGCCAAGGTTGACTAGCTCACTACACTGTTGCGTAGAGTAACCTAGCCCACTCCATCCAATGACATCTTAACAACTATGAATATGAAAATTTCATCTACAATCAATGATATTTCCTATCATGAGCTCGATAAGCTAGGACAGAAAGGGAGATCAGTGAGTAGATGGATGGAAATAATCCTTCAGGAAGATAATCCTTTAATCAAGGAAGCTGTTGAGATTTATAATGATTTTCAGGATGTAAAAATCACCATTGCTAAGTTGGACGAATCTTTCTCCGAGGATAATAATAATTTAAATTTAACTTTAGCAACATGGAGTGATATTAGAGAGGAAGATTCTGACTTCCTTCTTTAGGAAGAGATGATTGATGATGCCTCTAAATTGTTCAAGTATCAAAAGGCCATGGAATTCTGGTGTCAGGTATTACAGTATCTGATTATGAAATATGAGGAGAAGTGAGTGGAGATTACAAATTCCCTTAATGATATGTAAGAGGAGTTTGATAATGTAAACTGCAAGTTTTTCAATGAAAATATCGATGCTCTTCTTGAGGACCAGATTAAGGAAAATTTCAATTATTTGGTGAAGTGAGATGATGACGTCACTAAGACTTTCAATAGTGAATCCATTGAATGAATGGTCTTATGTCAAAATTTCATAGGGATACTAAAGAAAGTCACAAATAAACTTTGAAGGTTTCCAGCCAGGATCACAAAAAAGATCGAGATGGCAGACGTAGTGAATCACTATGCATGTGGACCTAGAGATGAAGAAACTCGGGGTGGTATCAAGAGCTTCTTCGAGTACAGACGCAAAATGGCTATATGGGGAGAATGACAACAGAAACTTACAAAGAAAGAAGATGCAGATAAATTAGGCCAAAGCTGAGCAGCCATGAAAGAACACGGTCAAGCTCTGGAATCAATCAAAGTTACACGGTTGACTTGGTCAGCTGTTTACAACAAATTTTCTATATTAATGGGAGCCTTTTCCCTTTTATAAATGACATTACTATTTTTAGTTAAATGCTAGTTAAAGGCCTAGCTGTAATGGATCATCCTAAGAACTTATACATAGTGGAATGCTTCCATTATTTGAGATATACATTTTTAGAGATTTTTGGTGAAGTTACTCTTCAAGCTTGGAAGAGTGCTTCAAGAGATTTGTTGAAACCTTTTAAATTATATTCAGAATTTCCTTTCACTTGAAGATTTGTTTTATTGTGTTGAATGATTAGTCATTGTATTCTTTGTGAATGTGATTCCTTGACATTATTGATCAATTTACCTTTATTTTATATTTTCTATTTCATATTGTGAATAGAATAGTGTGGTTACTTTCGTCAGTTATGAGAAACTATTTTCCTTCTTAAGAGTTACATTATTATTGTCACTTAAGTGTATACTTGACAAGTACTTGTGATTATCCTCTAGATAAATTATTTGTGTATCAAATTAAAGTTGATCTTTCTATTGTGTATGTTTAAATTTTAACGAAGGAAAGTGTGCTTCTAGTCTGTGGTATTTTTGTGCCCTTTTCAAGTTGCAAGAGGTGAAGGTTTCCAATGATGTAAGCATCCTACCCAAATTAACACTTCTGGAAGTTGAACATCCCTTTCCTTGGTGCATCACCACTTCGAGCATAGATTTTATTTCCTTCCATTCTCTCTCCCTAATCCCATGAAATATCAGTATAGGTCTAGTTAGCCATCTTTCTTACATCAGAAGTAGTGTTGTGTTTAGTTTACGAAGAGAAAGTCAGCCTTCTCCAAAGGTTCACCTCAAGTGCAAGTCCCACATCTTGAGAGGTGATCCCATGTGTCCCACTTACACCAAATGTTGTGATTGATTCCATGGCCATTCAGGAGGTGCAATGATTTGGAGAGAACAGTTACAGTTCAGATTAGAAGAAAGACTTGAAAATAAAAGGTAAATGTTTCACAATATAACTCGAAGATGATGTGGAAAAATTAGAATTTAAAAGGATGAAGTTAACTGAAAGATATGATTATAGCTGAAACAAAATGAGAAAGAGATATGAGAAAATTTTGACAGGGCTTCGCCATGTAAAATGGACATTTACATCTTTCCATCATGTTTTTCTTAACTAATACATGCTTTAATTGTTGTATGTTAATCAAATAAGTAATGCAGAGAGCAGAAAAGTATTACATGATCAAGTTAACAATTATCATTTTTCAGTTTCCAACAAAAAATCAGCTTGAATAGAAGAAGTGATACATTCTATATTTTGAATCAAGAAAGTACATCTATTTACAGTTAAAATAGAATAGAAAAGGGAATCTGGGAAAATTTTTACAGGGCTTCGCCATGTAAAATGGACACTTAAATTTTCCAACATGCATACTAAAGTTGTAATGAATATCAAATACATTATTTAAATAGAAAGGGAATGTAACTACAACATATAAACAAAACTTCAACATTCATCATGTAGGAATAGTGAACAAAAAACCCATAAATAACATATCTTGCCAAAGTTTTCAAATAAGAAAGTTTTAGGAAGGCTAGACAACTCAAGAAGAATAAAATTGTAGGACAATCTTATTATGTACATCCCAATGAACAACATAAAGGAAAATGCTAAAATATAATACTGCAGTCTTGATAACTGATATTAAGTGTCAAAGAACATATTCAAAGAGATGATCGGTCCATCCATGGATTTGAGTAAATGAAATGTATCAGATTGTCAACAATTGGGGCCAATTATAGTTTCCTCCAAAATGATCATATAATTAAGGTAGATCAACATAAATAGGAATTTGTAACTCAACAAATACAAAGCCACAAATCATGCCCAATTTTAAGGTAAAATAAACTCAGTAAGCACAAAGGAAATTGTGAGTCTAAAAAGTACAACATGGAGAACTCCTGACGAAGTGGGGACATTTCCATCAATTTTTTCAAAGTAGCACAAGGAAAATTTATACTCATGACTTTTTGAATACTCAAGCATACACTGCATGAAACAATGGTTAAGTTTTATACCAGCTTTCAGAAAATAAATACAAGAAATATGGAGCTATGAAGCTACAAATTCATCCATAGAGAGCTGAACCCACAAGTTGGGTATTGTAGTATA
Source organism: Taxus chinensis (assembly GCA_019776745.2). Lineage (NCBI taxonomy): Eukaryota > Viridiplantae > Streptophyta > Pinopsida > Cupressales > Taxaceae > Taxus > Taxus chinensis. Next base: position 635,715,088 of record CM034152.1, on the reverse strand, counting down.
GAGGGATATCTCAAGATTAATGAAAATATAATTTTTATGCATAGATTGAGACTAGAATTGATCAATCATTAAGATCAGACCTAGAATTAAGTGACCATGATTTAAAATGAAATCATACAAAAAATCAAGGGATCAATACAGTGGTAACAGAATGAAAGAAGTTAAATATCATTTCATTCAACTCACTGGTTCATTTTCAAAATAATTCAAGACTCGGTCTAGTTACAATAGAAAAAGCATTTGAATGTAAATATTCAGATTACAATGCATCTTACAACATCTCTAAGTTATAAGAAAGCTACAAGTATTTAAACTAAATCATAGTCATTAGACAAATGATAAAAATAGGATGCATGGGCGAGTACAAATTTACCCTATTTTTAGGAAAGGTGGGTGAATCAATTTTTCTATATATTGTGAGCCATGGAAAATCACAAAAGGGGGGAATGTTTTAGATATATGAGTGCTGAAGCAGTTTCTGCCAATTTTTTCCTTTGAATGTGAAGTATTTTCTTTCTTTCCAATTATTTACAATGTTGTGTATGTTTCCATTAATCTTTTGAATGTTGAATTCCCAATCAATTAATCATCTTACTCTATTGCAAATTTAGTAATTTCTGCATGATATTAATGTGTATGTGTAACTTAGGAGTATTGTTGTGATTTTATCCCTCAATACATCAAAGTGTTTACCCTTAATTATCTTCATTGAATTCCCCAATTAATCATCTTAAAAACTATTGGCATGTGCATTAGAAATTCATTCCATATGAAATGTGTATGTACTCAGTCAAATACCTCATACAAGTTTGTTCTATCACCTCAATTTTAAGTTCATTTTATAGTCATTTTTTGACCCTTAAACCCTAGAAAATTAGTTTAGGATACATCAATAAGGAACTGGCCTTAATACCAAAGACTCGCCTAAAAATAGATATACCCACAGACCTGAGGTGTTTTCATTATATCTAGAAAGAGAGAGATAAAGTTTGTAAGCTTAGAATACCTGCAACCATCTCTCTATAGGGTGCACTTTCGAGAGATAACATTTTTGCTAAGTATGGAGCTTGTACCTTTGAGGGGATCTTGAGAAAGGACAATGCCGGAGCTCCTAGATGAATCTTTGGGATCTTATTTTTTTATTATTTTTACTGAAAAAAACAGTCAGAGAAGGATGGGATGGGTCTGAAGGTTTGATTCAACTTGAAATCTCCTCAAAAATGGAATTTTGGATCTAATTTTGATTGCCAATGGTGGCTATGTAGAATGAGTTGTGCAAAGAAATACATGTGTGCTGTGAAAAGTTTGAGATTACCACCATGTAGGGATTCAAATCAGATTTCAATTTTTTTTACGTAAAATTTATTTTGGAGCTCCTAAAATTATCTCGAAAAGCTCAGGTGCCTTTTCGTAGTAGAAGCTCCTTTGACCTCAAAAACACGCTTTTGCAGAACTTGTTCTAGAATCTCCAAATCTTCCCAAAATATTCCTAAATCACTTGCAAAATGACATTGGCTCATGAATACCATTTCTATGTGAATTTATGACTTGAACTTAGCTTTGTAAAATGTGCATCAACCCTAGAAGGTATAAAAATAACGATTTCTAAACATGCCAAAAGATCATCATTAAAAGACACTATCGTAAAATAATATGCAATCATTTTTTCATTTCTTAAACACATGCGAAAGGGTTGGATAATAGAAAAGGATACTGAATGGATGGGGTTAGGCCTGGCATATGGAATGTACTTACCTAGAGGGGTGTCGGAGAAGTTTTACAATGGAAAATTTTGACACTGGTCCATTGTCATGCTTGAAAATTTTGAAAATTTTGTGTTCCACATTTTCATGACAATAGGTATATTTCATTATTAGGTTTTTTTTATTGTTATAGGGTTCTAAAAAATAAAATATGCCCCACGGTGGGTTCAAAAAATGTTGGCAAAATAAAATTTTCCTAAGGAAAATTAGGGGTTTTAACCAATGCTCTAGAACTATGTCCCTCTACTTAAGAATGACGTAACTCCATTTATTGAAAACATGGTAACATGAAAACTAATCTAACCATAATGTGTGGCATTTCGAATTTGGATCACATAGGAATACTCCACTAAACTCATGTGTAAAAAGGAGGTGGAGGAAAGGTTTGTGTTTGTAGAGAGGGGAGAAAAGGTGAAGTGGATTTTACTCAATAAATAACATCGTAAGTTTATTGACATAAAAGGATGATATTTCCAAGTTAAAAATTAAAATACACCAATATGTAATAAAAGAAAACAAAACACAATCAACATAAATTGTAATTGTATTATATTCCTCAAAAGATTCATTCTATCCCTGATCAAGCAAAATTTAAAATATCTATTGAATTATTAGTTGAGATGAAGAGGAAAATATAATACAAGAAAATAGAAGAAAAATAAATTTAGATTCTGTTTTGTTGCAAGATAGTGGAAGATATAAAGCAATAATTTTTTACCCCAAGAAATTGAGAAAGCATTACAATATATAGCCAAATCCAATGACTCTTCGCATTGCCATGTGAATTTTCAACTTAAAATGCAATCCTAAATGAAGAAATAGAAAATTTAATTGACTTAAATCATTTTTTTACAAAAATCTTCTCCTCAACGAATAAATACAATTTTAGATAAAGAAAGAGAAAAGAAGAGAGAAAAGAAAATGGAGAAAGGGGAAGTTATAAGTTTGAATGAATAAGTATGTACAAGATATGATCATGAAAAAAATCCACTCCATATCCTGATGACCTCTCCAGTGATGCTCTAGTGATGTAGTCCATATTAACAACTATGACTTCTCTTCATTATGAGAAGTCTCCTCTTGAATGATTAAACATTATATCCCCTGTGGTGCTATGTGAGGATAGATGAGATAAAATTTATCAATAGACCATTGAAAATAATGAAGGATGTCCTCCCTCACTTAAGAAAACATTCTAATCCCTTAAAAATTTCCATTCCTTCTTGATTAGTCATTGACATGGAATGAGCATGGGGCACTTCGTGTGTAAAATGAGACAATTTCCCGCATAACCATGATCCATGCTTTTGTTACCTTGAGAAAATTGATGACCAATGAGATGCAAAACCATATCCTTCTGACATCAAAGTGGGGTAAGAAGAGAAATATTGAATGAAATTTCATTCACCTTATAATCAAACACCCCATATAAGATGAATTGCAATTTACTTTGGGACTAAAATGCACTTTGAGATCAAAATTGGGAACCAAAAGGGCTTCCCTTCCACCTAAGTCAAAAATGAACTATGAACTCTTTACAAGAATGCATTTGTTATTATCACTCTTATGAGGAAATATCCTGAGATATGTTCACCACATAGTGACAGGTGGAGATTTTAAAATGTTGAGAAGTACCTTTTGGAGTCAAGATAGTAAAAAATACACCATTGCTTATCATGGGGTTAATGAAACTTTCTCACAGTATGATGCATAGGCTAAATATAACCTTGTGATTTGATACAAGTGACCACTTTATTCTAATGATTTTTTTAAGAGAATACTTTCTTTGACATCTTCATGAGGTTCATTCCATATCATGTTTATAAATATATCAAATTCATTCTTATACACTTTATGCTTAACACATACGGAAATGTGGGAATTTTTTTTCATATTGAGAAATTAACCTCTATGAAGGCTAGAATCATTTCTAAGTGATTTCTAGAAGCTCAAAGGAATGGAAGAGTGGCTGAATAAGTCCTAAAAATATTTAAATTCAATTTCAGATTGCTTAGTTAAACCATAAATCAACTAATCATGCATTAGTGTGTGCACAACATCATAGAACATGCAATCAATCAACCATAAACAATAAATATAACACCATAACACAAGAAATGAGTGGGAAACCATCATGGAGAATAAAACCAAATTAAACTTCTGATTATGTTAATCATTTTTTTACTGAAGCACCAACTTCAAAAGGAGCACTAACCCCTAGTTTAGTAGAGCACGAATCCTGTAAGGAGCACCAACCCCTAGTATAACAAAGCACCAACTCCATAATTAGGCTACAAAAACCTAATATGATCAAGAACTAACCAAGCCACCTTTGAATAAGGTATATAATGTATATTTTTCTTCCCAAAATGATTGAGATCACCTATTTAGCTCATACACCTTCAAACCCATGTTTCTCTCACTTGTTATTTCCATAACTTGTTCAATTTTTTTTTACTTCAACATCTTGCACACACTCTTACAAACATTATTCAACCTTTCATACATTCTATTAGATATAAAAACATCCATTGGTACCTCCAAAACACTATCACATAGGTCGTAGTTTTACCTCTTGCTCAACTTGTGAAAATTTGAATTCAAACATGCACTTTATACCAATCTCAACTCTCAAACACACACTAAGTCATTTTTGATGTAAGTGCATCAATTGATAAGGTGTAATAAGGTCGTATGATACCATTAGAGCATGTTAGTGTAATTAAATATCTCGTAAAAGTTTTAATATGTGCTTGAAAGTAAGTTGTAGGATTAGTTTTTGAGCATGATAAATATGGAATATAAGCTAAGTAAGGTGTTAAAGGCCATGTCATCATAAGAAAAATTCTTGGTATGAGTTGATTACGTGTGTTGAGTGATATCTATCACTACTCTAGGATTAGAGTATTTGTTGATACTTTCTAAACTTAGTTGAGCAAGCATAAGTGTAGGAGATAAGAGCTAAAAGTAATATTTTGGGGTAAAATATGTATCTCCTCAAGAAAGAAATATGTAATAAGATATAAGTAATCATAATTGAATGTAAGATGAAGTTAGAAGTAATTCTATGTGGTATCTTGCAAGTTTAGTGAACTTTTTGTTTTGCATGTTTTGGCAATCTTGGACTGACTGAGAGCATGAGGTATAACTGTAATGGAAAATGAACTCAAAGGCCTTATATGATGCATGGAGTAGATGGAGGGTTCATAGACAAGCATAATAAAATTGATTTCAGGTCTTCAATTGGTTATGTGAGTCATGTGTGTCTAAATTCGTCCTCATGCCCCTTGAACTAGGGAAAGCGATAACATTTTTTCCACCAACTGAAATGGGATACAGTGTTCAAGAAATTTCTACCCCAAAAATGATAAATAATTCCTCCAAATTTTAGAGAAAATGGATATGTTCATAAAAACTCATCACTGACAAAAAATTCTAGGTCTTAGAGGATGCAAAGTGTACAAAAATGAAGGTAAACAGTCAACCTTTTCACCATAATAAGATAAATTATGATCCTATAACATTTGTGAAGGTGATACCTGGTCCATTTAAGGTTTTTGAATGATCTAATGGTAATTTAATTGTGATAATTCCTCCAATCTTAGTAGAGTCTAACTGTGCAAGGTTTATATCATTGTTCTAAGTCATTATAAGAGGTTACAAGAAGGTGTATTAGTAATTACAGCTATAGACCAGTAATTAGAAGAAAGTGGACACCTCAAACATGTTGTAATAGGACTATTTAATAGTTGGTCATGTCTTGAAGACCTTCAATTTGAATTTTGAGCCTTGGATAAGGAAAAATAGACTCTTGAGAATCCTAGGGCAGAGTATAGGACAGTTATCAAGAACACCAATGCAAGATCCATTCATAGACAACTAAAAGGTTTGGTTTGATGTTGTGAATATGTTCAAAAATGTAGGAGAGGTCTCATGACTCCATTGAAGAATAACTCCACTTTGAGGTAAGGTGCAAGCCAAGAGAGATTGAAAGGTATGCATGTTGAAAAGCTCATAAGTGGATTTTTTAGCTTGGAAACAATTTTGTTGGTTAATATAAGAGTCTTTAACATCTATTAGGAATTGAGGTAGTGATCACATGTGATCACCTTAGATTATTTTTTATCTAGATATCTCTCCAACTATTGGTCTCTTATGTATGAGTATGTTGTAGGCCTAAAAAGACCTCAAGTAGTTATAAGAATGCAATCAGTTCTATAAGACCTTAGTTAGTGATCCTCAAGGTAGGGGATTTATTTGTGTAATTAAAATAAATTTTTAGTTTAGAGTTTGAGACCCACATAGCCAACAACAATTATTGTGAAAAGTAAACCTTCAAGCCAATACAAAAGAAAGGTCCAAGTTTAGGTGTAACTCATGCACCATTTTGATATCAAAGAAGAGGTATGTTTAGAAGATTTTGAAATCATTTAAATTTTTATATATATTCATCACTATTAAAGTTGCAATGTTGTTTATAGGGATGGATTCAAAGAGGAAAGAGAAGAGAGAGATTGAAGAGTAGAGGCAAGTTAAGCTCCAGGAAGAGATTGAGTCCATTAGAAATGATTTTAAAAGGATGATTTAAAAGGTACAAGAGAGTGCAATTTTCAAATTGCAAGGATGGAACCTTCACATGAGGAAGCTTTTAAGGTGGCCTATATAGGAAATTTTGAAAATAAGGAAGAGATCATTTGATTGGAGAAAGGAGGAAGTGTTGCTAGGAAGAGAGTAACAGAAGGAGCTTCCTAGAGAACAACCAAGGAAAGAGTTTAAAGAAATAAAAAAATGGAGAGAAGAGGTTCCAAAGAAGGAGGAGGCATCCAAGGAGGAAAAGATGTCTCAAAATATTTCTTCTAATTATTTATATGAGTTGGTGTTTGTGGGTACAAAGGTCATAAAGGACTAAACATTGAAAATATGGAACCTTGAACAACACGTTATAGGTGAAGAAAAGTTACAGGGTCAGCAACAAGAGATGGTATTTGTTTATACAAGATAGGAACAGATAGAAGTTGAGTTAATAATCTTGGAGGAAGAAATTTACCAAGCCAAGACTAATTCTTGTAATGAGGACAATAATATTTCAGTTGAGCAGCCTTATGAGCTTTCAAAACATGCTGAGGAGGTTAAGTTTAGCATTGAAGACCTTCATTTAATTTTTAAGCTAAAGAAAGCCTACCAAGAGGCCAAGGATGGAAGAGAGAGAGGATGGTTGATAAAGCAGGTGGAGAAGAACATTCAGTCTTGTGAATATATTCTTAGCAATGATTAAGGAGCTGTAACTACATGTCATTGTAAACATATTCTTAGCAATGATCCAGGAGATGTAACTACATGTCATTGTGAATACAAAGCAAAGTTGACCTTGATAGTGAAGGAGATAGCAAAAATACAGGAGATTATCTTGAAGAAAAATATTGTGAGGAGAAATATGAAGCAAGTAGTAAGAAAGTAGGTCAAAATAAAGAAGATAAAATGCAAGGACAACTATAGAAGACTAACTATACGAGAAAATGCAATGACAATGAACTAGAAGATTAGAAAGAAGAAGAACTATTTAAGAAGGATCTCAAATTGTTTTCTCAAGGGAACTCTAATGTAGGAGCATCAAGTGCTAGGGAATAATAAAGTCATATGAGACCATTAAATCATGTGAGTCTAATAAAATATGTTCTAAAAGTTTGAATATGTCCTTGAAATTAAGTTGTAGGAGCATTTTTTGAGCATGGAAAGTATGGAATATAGCCTAAATAAGGTCTTAAAGGACATTTCATCATAAGAATAAGTCTTGGTATGAGTAGATTAGGTGTGTTGAGTGATATCTATCACTATTTTAGGATTAGAGTAGTTGTTTAGACTTTCTAGGCTTAGTTGAGAAAGCATAGGGATAGGAGATAAGAGATAAAACTAGCCATTTGGGCTAAAATATTTATCTCCTCATGTGAGAAATATGTAATGAGATATACATAATCCTAAGTGAATGGAGGATGAAGTTTGAATTAATTCTATGTGGTATCCTGCAAGTTTAGTGCACTTTTTAATATGCATGTGTTGGCAATCCTGCACTGACTGAGAGCATGAGGGTTCAGTAACGGATAATGAACTCAAGTTCCTTCTATGATGCATGGAGTAGATGGAGGGGTCTAATATAAGTGCAATAAAATTTATTTGAGGACTCGAAGTGGCTGTATGACATCCTGTGTGTCTAAATTCTCCCTCGCTGCCCTTGAACTAGGGAAAGCAATAAATTTTTTCTATGAAATAAAAAGGGCTAAAGTGTTCATGAAATTTCTGATCCAATCCAAATTTCAGAGTAAATGGATATGTGCAGAAAATGTTATCATGGACAAAATTTTCCAAGTCTTGGAGGAAGCACATTGTAAAAAAATGAAGGTAAATTGTCAAGCTTTTCATCATAAATAGATAAATTATGATCATAAAACATGTGTGAATGTGATACCTATTCTATTTGAGGTATTTGAATGATATAATTCTATAATAATGGTGAGTTTTCCTTCATTATCAGTATAGTTTGAATGTGTAGGCTTTACATGATTGTTCTAAGTCATTGTAAGAGGTTACAAAAAGGTGTATTAACAATTATAGCTATAGAATAGTAATTAGAAATAATTTGACACCTAAAACATGTTATAAGAGGACTATTGAATAGTTGATCATGTCTTGAATACCTTCAATTTGCATTTTGAGCCTTGGATTAGGTAAACTAGACTCTTGAGAAGCCTAGGGGCATAGTATAGGATAGTTAACAAGAACACGAATGCAAGATCCATTCATAGAGAATTAAAAAGTTTTGGTTTGATGTTGTGAACATGTTCAAATAGGTAGGATATGTCTCATGGATCTATTGAAGAAGAATTCTACTATGAGGTAAGGTGTAAGCCAAGAGATCTCAAAAGGTATGCATGTTGAAAATCTCATAAGTGGATTTTGTAGCTTTGAAATAATCTTGTTGGTGAATATAGGAGTGTTGCATATCTATTAGGAATTGAGGTAGTGATCACCTTATATTAGTTACTATATAAAGAGCTCTGCAACTATTGGTCTCTTATGTATGTCTATGATCTAGGCATAAATAGACCTCAAGGATTTAGGAGCATGCAATTGGTGCTATAAGACCTTAGTTAGTTATCCTTACGGTAGGGGTTTGATTGGTTTCATTCAAAGAAAGTTTGATTTTTGAGATTGAGACCCACATAGTGTAAAACAAGTATTGTGAAAAGTAAACCTTCAAGCCAATGCAGAGAAAGGTCCAAGTGTGGGTGTAACCTCTTCACTAGTTTCCTTCATTTGGTTTGACCAATAAAACTTAAAAATATCCTAGTTGAGTAATTAAAACATTCACATATGAGCTATATAGGTCAGTCTTGACCAAAACCACTCATATTACACCAAACAAGGTCAAAACCCCATCACTAGAATGAGAAAAAATTACAAATGTCGAAACCATGATTATTGAAGCTCATAAATTCACCACACATGTGTAATATGACATATTAAAATCATCCATGATCTCAAAGTTGTTTAAACACAACAGACAATTCATAACATAAGGCAAAAGGGTTATATTCTTCACTAAACATTTGTTTTGAGCACACTCTCTTCACATTTGGGAATTAAGGACACCAAGGATAAACTCAACTATGGCATGTATAAAATATATCAAATATTTAAGAATTTTATAGCACATCAATTCATGATAAACCTCTTGAAACATTCATTTGTTAAAGCCACAACAACTTACCGCTTTATCAAGGTAAGCTACCTAGAAACAAGATTTACAAAAACAACTAGTTTACACCATTTATGTCACTTTTAAGACCTAAAAATTTATTCACTGTGAACCCATTTCATCGCTCTTGACTCTTTAGGTGATATCAAGCATCATCCAATCCATTACATGTGTCAACTAACTCAGACTTTCAGCATGAGAAATCTTTTCCTGAAAATTAGTATACATGGTTCCTCACAAAATGACCTGAAATACACATCAAATCAACTCTCTAAGACACAAGCTATATATCACTAGAAATCTCTCTAAATCATATTTCCATAGCATATTATAAATTATTCCAAATCTAAGTTTAATGCCTTCAACCAAGGCAATATCTGCAAACTACCAGAAGCTTCCCTTTGACTAGTCTTCACAAATATGGAACATTATTCCCTTTATATGCATCCTCATGACCTGAAACCACAATGAAATAAATAAAAACTCACATACTAAAAATAATGTCCATTTTTTATTCAAATCATTTGGACAACCTTTTCCTAAACTAAACCTCTTCAAAAACAGGCTTATTTGAGTGGGTTCCACTCATAACCACATGATCTACCATAACTTTATGGAAACCTGGAGGAGTCCTATGCATCATAAAATTATCATACTAGCACTATCATCAAATTCTAGACACTTGAGATAATTATCTCTCCTACCTCTTTTGAGATAGGGTGTCAAACACACAAAACACAATTTACCTTCTTAACATTTGTTCATAAAAATGTGATGATGAAATGACCTAATTATATTTTTGAAACATTTTAGACTGAATGTAGTAACATCCATGAAATTTAAAAGGTTCCATGAAAAGCACACAATTTAGGGTGAGCATCATAAGGTGTAATTCAAGCTAGAAATGACCTTCTTCTTGACCTTGTTTCACTAAAATTAACTTAACTTGCAAAATATTATTGAAATTGACTCTAAAGTTTTCTCAAACCTCTGGGACACCTATGTGTTTCATTTTCAATCATCATCATAACTCAAATATCTCTCAAAATTCTCAACCCAACTCATTTGTATGTTAAGCCCTTGGGCTGTTGCATGGTTTAGGCTAGGTTCAACTGATAAAACATCATAATTCATCATGAAACCTCTCCAAAATGTCCTAACATCCTACTTAAATCATAAAAAACCTTCCTCTATGCGTCCATGAGATCACATGGCTCAAGAACTCAACCACATAACTCAAACTAAACCTAATATAGATGAACACTTAAATTTTGGTTTCCAACTTGAATCTTCATCCTAAAAATCATGTGAGTGCTTAAAAAAATCCCAAAACATGCTCTCCATTATTTCAAAATTATCCTAAATCCACCAATAATCTCATAGCACCATGCACCATCACCTAGGCAATTTGTATCACCTGATTGGGATTGTAAGACTAAGCCAATCTCACTCAAGAAACTCACACTAACAATAACACACCTTAATCTCCATTTCGTCATCACACTGAGCATCCTTTGACTCAAATAAATCATACTCTTTGTCATTAATGCGATTTTACATCAATAAAAACACCTAAAACATAACATACGAACAATTCCCCGTTTTTCATTGATGGAACACTTCCTAAACTTCTCCCCCTTATTACATTAATGACAAATAATACCTTTACATTCTGATCAATTAACCTTTCACATCTTCATTTTGTGATCATTTGGTTGGAAATATCATCCAAAGTCTTCATAATATCTCATAGACTAGTCATTTCTCACTAAAACTCTAATTTTTCCTCTTTCAATGCATTAATGACTGTACTCCCCTGAGAAAGAGCATATATAACACCTATTCATGCCAAAAATGATGATAAATGGATAGGAACATATATTTCACCTTTATCTTTGAGTGCAAGCATCACATAACCTCCTTGTTTTGGCTAAAGAACATGTTTTCATCTCCTTATACCCTGTTTTGACCTTTTTATGACTTAAAATCACTATGGAACTTCTATAACTAATGCATACACCTTATGAACAGTACCAAAAATTCATGATTTGAGTCTTAGATTCACCAATCTTACCTTTTTATACCTTGAGAAGATTCTTTCTTTCCTAGACACATTGATATCTTGACTTCATTTTACCTTGAAAACAAAGATCCCTGAACTGACTTTTTAGTGTCATTTGATCAGTAATTAACAAGCAATAGAGGCACTCTTACCTCATTAAGTAACTTCTCACCACTCCTCCTAGAATCTTGCCATGCCATTCTAGTAGAATTACACAAAAGAATTACCCTCTTACCTTTCTTACTTGTCATTAAAATGAATTAACCATCTTAACACTTTCATGAAGCTTATTTTCATTATTTTCATCCTTAGTTAGACCCAAACCACACAACTTTGAGTCAAGAAACTATTTTTCACTTGAGATAAGAAATAATTTCAACATTTACCTTACCTTACATATCTTGTAGTCTTATCAAACACCTTTTAGGAAGATAACACATGTTCCCCTTGTCTTGGTCATCACCTATAATCATGTAGCTCCATATTTGTTCTTCAAATAATCACTGTAGTATCCCATGAAACATTGAACACACCTTTAATACTTTTATGGGTCTTAGTATTTCATCATGCACTTTAAAGATGAATGTACACATGTGGTATTGTTTAATAGGATCTTCAAACCATCAATAACATTGTCACATAGACCTTCACAAATGTAGCATGTTATTACTTGCTTAGAGATCACTGTACCTTTATACTCACCAACTTTAAGAAAATTAAAACCCAACCACCTTGTCACATTTGTGGCTTCCTTCAAAGTTACAAGAGGACATCTAGTAGAATCACAAGAATAGATCCCCATGACTCATTACAACCATACACAACTTACACACTTGTAGTTACACATCTTTCTCTGCCTGAGTCATAAACACTTGTCTTCAAAATTTGTACTCTATTACTTCAAGAATTCCCAAATACAATCAACACTGAATGATCACTATAAAACTTCATATAGGGTTAATGAATCATGTGGGTCATACTAACTTCACATAATATTATTTCTAAAACACTTTCCTAAATCAAGGTCAACCATGCACATGCTTAATATATTCACTTTTAACCCTATTGGTCACTGATCACACCTAATCCATCTCTTATCTCAGCGTTAATATAAGGATCATCACCTAGAACGTGAGGAAATATTTCAATAAATTCATTAGCATTCACCGATTACTTATCTTTGTCAAAAAGCTTCATAAAAAATTCACAAGACCATCTACAGGCCTGTGATGAACCCCTAACTCTTTATACTATGCATAATGAATATTAGGCCTATATTTTGAATAATTCCCACATAGAATTTGATGCATAAACTTTCTTATATAATGTTCACCTTTTCTGAGTAACCTTTTGGCTATTTTATCATCTTCATGTACTTTGATGCATAACCTTGGAGAAGCACAACCCATATTACAATTTTCACCTCTATCAATTAGGTCTACCCAAAATACACAGACCTAGGTCATCAAGTGTCATGAAATAATGGATTTATGGGACAATATATGTTAAGAAACAATTAAAATCTATGAGTGGAGAGTTCCAAGGTATTTAGTTCAAATTTTCATCACTCATCTCTATCATTTAAGAATTTTAAAAATCAAACTCCCAAAGGACCCTAATAGGGTTTTTCTCAGAGCCTGAGTAACATAAACAAACTATAAAAATATTCAAACATGGTTTCAAGGCATAAATATTTTCCTGCATACTCGTTACATTCATTTTAAAACGATCCCCTTACTAGTGAGATTTCATCCTTCTTGAACATCTTGAATTTAGTCCCCTTTTCTGCTTTCTAACCTTGATCATTGTCTTTTCTTGAAGAGATAATTACCTCAATGACTTTTTACTCTTAACATACACATTATACCACCACTAACACTCTTATCACCTTTTTATCATGACATGAAAGAGTTCACAGACAATGAAGACACATTAAGGTAATCACTTGGAGTTTTACACAAATATTAATGATAGAATTTCATCATACCAATGAACTTATAGAGGATAACAAATAAGATTGACAACATATCACACTTTCACCTAAAAATACCAAAGACTTGGGACTTTGAATAATCACACCATATGAAAACACTTCACATATTTATACAAAGATACCATAGCTCAACTTCCACCTTGAGAAATAACTTACGACCAATAATACAAAGACTTAAACTTGATTTAATTAAATAAACCACACATACTAACAAGAATTATTCATACCTTGACATGATGACAAACCTGTCTACTACCACACATTATTCAGGATTCCTTGGATCTGAGGGCTTTCTCTTCTTGCTACCTTTCAAAATTTTCTTAACCATTCAAGGTCTATCAGGTGTTGAGATCACTCCAACCTTTTCTTATAGATATTCAAAGGTAGGTTTTTGTAGAGGATTTTTCAAGACGTCAGCTAGTTCCTCCTTAGTAGATACATTATCGAACTTGATACATTTATTACTCACTTGATCTCTCAATAAATGATACATAATAGGAATGTGATTAGTTTTAGAATGTGATACTAAATTCTAGTACACATTGATTGCACTAGTACTATCATAAATAATAAGTGTAGGGCCATCACATTATACATTGTAATCCTTCATGATTTTCCTTATCAACATGACTTGAGAAAAAAATTATGAAGTAGCTCCATACTCATCTTCCCATGTTGAAATAGCCATAAGAGATTGTTTCTTTCTCAGGGTAGAAACTGTTATAAATCTAAGAACTGAGAGGGGGGTAAATGAGTGCTTTTTAAAACTTTGTATAACTCAAAGTTAATCAATCATACAATATTCAAATTACTTTAAATGTGATAAGCATGCATATTCAACCATGAGAGATAGAGAGATAATTAAACAGACATAAACACAATAGAAGACAAGATTTAATGTGGGAAACCCATATAGGGACAAAAACACACTGAAACCAGAGAACTAGTTTTGAAAACTGTCCTATAAAGTTACAATGATTTCATGGTTGAGAGTCAACTCAACCCGGATCTGAAACTCTAAATATTTAACCAACCTACTACTCAGTATTTGAAAAGCTTCAACTCCCAAATTTAACTAGCAACAAAAGGTCTTCTATAAGCTACTACTTACAAGGAGGCTTCAACCCCCTATAATTTAACCAACAGAAACTAATATTTTGTAAGATACTACTTGTAAGGAGGATTCAACCCCATACAATTTTACCAATAATAACTCATCTTTTGTAAAATACTACTTACAAGGAGGCTTCAACCCCCTATATGTTAATCTGCAACTTCAATTTTTAACCAAAATTATTATCACTTTATTGTGTTGTCTTCCACATCTAATTATGACCACTTCTTCAACTCACTTATCTTCTTCTCTCCTTTCTTATATTTTCATGGCTTCATTACATTCGCACTCACTCAAAAACAACACTAAGCTAAACTCATCTAAAAAATAACACTCAACTCTCTTCAACCACAACTTTTCCTTCGACAACAACATTCTCCCAGGTTTCAAAAATAACTAGATGCTCAAAAATTGAGCTTAAATAAACAATCTTGACTCCTAAACATGACTCTTGACTTCTCATGTTTTACGAATCTTCAAATGACCATTCTTGCATCATATAACTTCATGTTTGAAGTTTGACAAATGGAACTTCTTCATCTAATCCATATAACCAAATTTTGAGATTTTCCATGAGCTCCTTCATTTCAAATAATGATGTTTCATGTTCCATGACTTTTCAGATTCTTCATAGACCTTCCTGACTAGGACAAAATTTTGTCACAAATTTATCCTTTATTTCAAGATGAATTAACATGATTTATTTTACAATACCTTTCTAATCTCCTTACAAACATTACTTGTGATTTTTGTAATTTTTCCCATGAGACCAAACTTTCACAGTCACCCTGAAATATTAGCCAATAAAATATCTCAACTTTTAATCCACACTTCACTTTAAATTACACAATTTTTTAAAAAATGGGAAGCCTAAGCCAATCAAACATCTCCATGCACCCTTTTGGTGTCAGTATTGTTTGAATTCAAAACTTAAATCAATAAGAGGGCTCCACAACTTTGTAATTTCAATCTATTCTTAACTTCCACTCACCACTGTGAGAAGGAAACCAATAAGGAAGTTCCACACCCTTCGTACTTTATAGGATTTTCTTAACCTCTATTGGCCACTGCAACGCATAATCCAATAACAAAGCTCCACATGTTATCCTCTAATTAATTCATGTTTCTCTCTGCCACTGTTAACTTTCTCTACCTCATCACAAACTCGAAATGCCATAAAATTTGGCTCATTTCGGAGACTTCACATCCTCCCAAACGATCTTTTTCCAAAAAATACTGGTG